>JALLAZ010000677.1:0-12940 GCA_036939755.1 Stephanodiscus triporus | reverse complement strand
CGAACTACTAATTGGTAGTCAAACTACCAATTAGTAGTACCCCACAGAATATCCAAACCCTAAAAAAAAGAGGGCCAAAAAAAGATCCCCAAAAAGCTCTCTCCGGACCGGCGGACAGACGATTGTGTTTCCACCGCCCAACAAAATTCCATCGACGCTGACGCTCTGACCTCTAACCAAAACACATGTCGGGGTCTTCTTCCTCCTGCCGGCCGCCAAAGCACAGAAAATCACACGACGACCACACGCCCGAACACCATGAGAGCTTCCCCCTACAGCCTCGCCATCCTCCTGGCATTGGCCTCGTCCATCGATGCGTTCGCGCCCACGAGTAAGCCGCACGCGACGTCCTCATCCCTCCTCCTCGCCGCCGCCGCCGCGGACGACGACGATGCGGTCGTCGTCCCGGGCTCGTCGTCCAACTTCCTAACCCCGGAACTCGCCCGATCCTGCATCGAGGTCGCGTCCGGCACGCCCCTGTACGCGTACTCCCTCGCGTCGCTGTCGAAATCCGCGGACGATTGCCTCGCGTTCCCGAACGCGTACGGCCTCACCGTGCGATACGCCATGAAGGCCTGCCCGAACGGGACGATTCTCAGGTACTTCCTCAGTCGCGGCATATGCGTCGACGCGAGCTCGGGCTTCGAGGTGCGCAGGGCGATGGACATGGGAGTGCCGCCGGAGAAGATCAGCCTCAGCTCGCAGGAGCTCCCGAATGACTTCGCGGAGTTGGTCGGATTGGGAGTGAAGGTCAATGCGTGGTGAGCGCGTGAGGCATCCGCCCTCCTTCGTTGTTATTTTGTTTTTTTTTTGCCTTTTTTTTTTTCTCTCCTTCTTCTTTCGCGTCTGCTATCGCTCCTCTCTCTTGTGGGTAGACGCCCGAGCGTCGATCATCGAATCCTATTCTCATCTCACTGTTCCCCCTCCGTTACGTATATATGTACATGTGGAATTTCGTCCACGCCCCCCCAGCTCCGTGTCTCAACTGGAACGCTTCGGCCAGGCGTTCGCCAACACGTCCCAGAGGGTGGGGATACGAATCAACCCGGGCGTAGGATCGGGAGGGTTCTCGTCCTCCACCACCGGATTCTCCAAGACGAACGTGGGCGGTCCGTCGTCCTCGTTCGGGATATGGCACGAGCTGGTAACGGACGGGACCGTACCCTCCATCGTCGACAGGTACGGCCTAGTCGTGGAGCGCATACACACCCACATAGGATCGGGATCCGACCCCGCCGTTTGGCAATCCGTGGCGAAGAAATCCCTCTCGTTCTGCGCCACGTGGGACACCGTGAACGCGCTGAACCTCGGGGGGGGGTACAAGGTCGGACGTAACCCGGGCGAGAAGACCACCGACCTCGGCGAGATCGGCGCCCCCGTCGCGGACGCGTTCAGGGACTTCGCCGCGGAGCACGGACGGGAGCTGAGGTTGGAGATCGAGCCGGGGACGTACCTAGTCGCCAACGCCGGCGCCCTCGTTACCACCATCCAGGACAAGGTGAGTTTCTCCTCGGCGAGAACGGTAATATATCGTCGTGTTTCTTGGGGAGTTTTTCTCGCGCCCCACCGTCCGACGAATGAAATTCTTAACGCGCGTGCTAAAAAAAAAAACGCTCGGGAAAAAACGACTCGCCCCATGTGTACGTTGCAGGTGTCCACCAAATCGCCGTCGAGCGATGAGGGGCACGTCTTTCTCAAAATGGACGCGGGTATGACCGACGTCCTGCGCCCCTCGCTCTACGGGGCGATCCACCCCATCACGATCCTGCCCGCGTCCGGCAAGTCCTCCGACATCGGCACGTCCACGGAGAGCGTCGTAGTCGTCGGACACTGCTGCGAGTCCGGCGATCTCATGACCCCCAAGCCGGGGCAGCCGGAGTCGTTGGAGGAACGCACCCTCCGCGCTGCCGAGATCGGGGACATCGCCGTCATGGACGGGAGCGGCGCGTACTGCTCGGGGATGTCGTCGAAGAACTACAATAGCTTCCCGGAGGCGCCGGAGGTTTTGGTCGATATGGAGGGAGGGGTGCATTTGATAAGGAAGAGACAGACGCTGCATCAGATTTACCAGAACGAGTGCGATGTCCCGACTGGCGTGTTCGGCAGCGCGGATATCGCATCCGGAAAGGAAGTTATGGCATAGTGAATACATTATTTGAAAAGTATAGTCATCATTTTTCAATGTCATGCATGACGCATCTCTCGTTATGAATAGAAGAAAAAAAATTGACAACTCGAGCAGTCCCGATGATCTACGCCGGTAGTATCCTATCCAGCCAATCCAATACCATCCGCGCGACTAGCCCATCGTAACCCGACCTTTCCAGTTCGAAGTGGCCGACGTCCGGCACGATCTCGACGTCGACGATCCCCGCCCCTCCTCCGTTCGATCCCACTCTCCTCGTCCTCGTCGTCATTCTCTCCCATCGTTCCACACCGACGTGAATATGTCCCCTCTCGCCCCATGACGAAAATAGCCTCGGGACGGACGATGGCGTCCGACGTCGCGGTCGAGAACGGCGTCTCGCGAAAATGCCCCTCCCCGAAGGCTACCGGACGCGAGGGCGGCCCGAGGGTGTACCCGGATCGCCGCGTACGCAGATATTGCGCCCGTCCTTCCTCCCGTCGTTCGTTCGTTCGTTCGTTCGTTCGAACGAACGAACGCGGCCGGGGCCATGGTCGTGCCCGCCATTCGCCGCCCCCGCCGAACGACCCGAGCAGGACGATCGCGGCCGTCCGCCGTCCGACGACGAACGACGAACGACGAACGTCGCGCGACGGGCGATGATACGTCTCTCGGACCCAAATTCGCCACCTCGACGATATCCGTCCCACCCTCGTGCGAGTGATTCCGACAACGACATTCCCCCCCGCCAGGGCGGGGCCGCCCCTCCACGCCGGATCCGACTCGAGCCTTTAACGCGACGACCCCTCTCCATCGTCGTCCACTTCCTCCTCTTCATCCTCCGCATCCTTCCCCCGCAGCGGCAGCCAGCGCGATGCGCCTTGCGAGAGTCCGAAGACGTCGCGCTCCTCCTCCTCCCCCCCCCCTCCCCCCCAACCCGAGGGCGGACCACACGGATGGACCGCGACGATCGTGCCCCGGACGGGGGACCACGGACGTATTCGTTCGCATTCGTCGTCGTCGCATTTCGTCGGGAGGTTCGTGGCGGACGTGCGCGTCGGATCGCGCCACCTCTCCGCCGTATTTCGAGGAGGACGGGATGGGGTGGGACGCGAGACCCTATGTGCCGTTTCATCCGGGAGGGGAGGGAGAGAGGGGGAAGCGGTGGGTGGGCGTGTTGTATTATGCCCGCCGGAGAGAACAAGTACGTACGTAGTAGAGTGTATGGTAGTAGTAAGAGAGTGATTGTTGGGGGTTATCATCGGTGCGGTTTCGTAGTACTTGAAGAAGTTGAGTCAGCATTTGAAATGAGAAAGGGGAGAAGCACCGAGGAGCACATAAAAATCTTTGTGTCAACTGCCGGATGAGAACAACCGTCATTTTTTTCCCCCCTCACAACTCACAACTCACTCATCAATCATCAGGCCAGGCTCGCACGATCACGTTCAGCGGGTCTAATATTTGATGGTCGATGGGGCGCACATTTCAACGGCATCATCGTGCACTCCCAAGAGAAGAACACTTTGGTAAACAATGATGCTTTCGCTGCGTCGGAAGGGTCGCAACAACAGCAGCAACGACGGCAGCAAACAGCCAGCCGGTCGGGGAATTGGCGCAGCATCCACGACGACGACGACGACGACGACGACGAAGAAGAAGAAGAAAACGGAGCCCGCCGCTGCCGTAGCTGCTTCCGCCGCCGCCGCCGCCGAGAATGGCAATAATAAGAGGACGACATCGGGCGTCAAGCGGCCTCCGTATCGCGCCGTCGTGGCACCTCCGTCTGCGACATCGACCGCCACGATCAATGCGCGCCATTGGAAGGAGCGAAGTCGCCTCCTTCGCGCGGTGCGGGGAAATCGTCACTCGATGGGCGACGACGAGGGGGGGCGCATGATGAAGGCCGAGGGCGATGCCGCCGCCGCGCCATCCTCGGCCAACCCTTCGCCCGGGCGACGGCGGCGGCGGCGGCGGCAGTTGGAGCGGCGACGGGAGAAGGGTGAGGATGCCGATGATTCGGGCGCGGCACCACGAAGCAACAACTCGGACATCGACAAGTTCGACGAGCTGATGAACGAGCTTATGGTCGAGATCGAGGACGAGGCGAATGCGGCCGCGGAGATCTCCCGCGCGTTGACGCGGGATCTCGATTCGTCCGTGACGACTACTACTACGACGACGACGACGATTGCGACGGACGGGGATGGCGTCTCGGCGGAAGAACTCGCGCGGCGTTACCCGACGCAGCAGTCCACCGTCCCCGACGTCGACGTCGACATCGACGACGACTATCGCGAGATCGCGCGCCTCGAGCGCGAATGCGACGAACTGTCACGACGGATGTCGACGTTCCTACTTCACCGGTGCGATCGGAAGTACACGCGGGAACACTACGACATGGAATTGAGGCTCAAGATCGCGAGGGAGGAGCTCGAGGCCGCAAGGGAGGATCGGGACTTGCACTTTCGCCGTCGTCCGGAGGTCGGCGGCGTCGGGAGTGGGGGCGGGGACGTCGAGGTGGCCGGCGCGACGAATCCCGAAACATCGACGACGACGACGAATCGTCGGGACGATGACGACGACGGCGGCGGCGGCGGCGGCGTCGACGACGGCGAGCTCAAGCACGAGGGGCGAAGGAACGAGGAGGGGGGGGGAGTGGAATCGGCCGGGGGGGGCGCGGATTCGCGTATGGTCGAATATCGACGAATCGAATCGGAGTTGAGCTCGCTCGCGAAGTTCAGTCCGGAGTGGTTCCGACTCAAGGAAGAGCTCTTCGAGCTAAGCATCGCGTTGAACGATCGCGTCGACGACAAAGACGATGACGACGTCGTCGAGGAGGAGGAGGACGACACGCCGAGGGAAATTAATGTCCTCCTCTCCTCGCCGGGATCGACGCCATGCGACGGCGGGGATTGCGTCAGTCCGCTCTCTCCGACCGCACCGCTCTGCTCGCCGCGGGAGGGGGGGGAGGAGGAGGAGGAGGAGGAAATGCGATCCCGACCCATTTCCTCGCCCTCGTCGACGACTTCCCGCAATCGTCGTCGCGATCGTAGTCTCGATGGCGGCCGCAGGAGCCTATTCTCGTCGTCGTCGCCGCGTCCGCCCGTGTCCCCCGTCATTCGTGGAAGTCTCTCCCCCCCGCCTCCCGCGCGGCGCGGTCTCCACGAGAGCTTTCCTCTCGATCGCGAAAACACGTGCAACAATTCATCCCCCCATCGCAGCATCTCCTCCGGCAGGAGTGGGGGGGGGTCCCCGTTGCCGTATCACTCCAGGGGCAATCTGAACATTTATTGCAGGACCCTAGGCGACGACGACGATGACAACGATAGCGACGAAGATGACAGTAAAAGCGAAGAGGCGAAGGAGAGGGTGAAGGACACGCGTTTAACGGCCGTAGGTCGTCTCAGGGCCGAACACGCATCCTTGACCCAACAATTGGAACTGCTGCCCGAATTTTCCAAGGAATGGTTCGACGTCAAGACTAGGATCGTCGGATTGTACGATCAGATTGTCCGGCTCGAAAAGTCGGAAGGCGGCACGGCGGGTGAATTCGGTGGCGCCGGCCTAGACGGTTTCAGCGGCGGGCGCGACGGCGGAAGTCTGGGCGGCGATGGCGAGAGTCACACGACCACGAAGAACGATGAGAGCTACATCAGCGGGTGGTCGAGCGTCTGGAGCGAGAGCGAGGATGAGATTTGGAGTCATGCCGATGATTTGGAATGCGTCATGGTCTCGGAGGCCTTGAAATACCAACGGCAGCAGCAACATTCGCTGAGCTGTGATGACGATGTCGATGAGGATGACGCGGTGCGAGAGGATTCCGAGTTGCTGTTGATGCCTCCTCAATCATCGGCGGCGGCAAGGATTGGTTGTTTCGTGGAGAAACAAGACACAGAGGAGGAGGACGAGAAGTTGATGAGAAGCAAATCACCAGTCGGTGTAGAAGTGAAGGCAGACTATTTGGCTGTGGAAGAATCATGGCAGGACGACGCGGAAGCTGACAAAATTTTAACGTCAAACCACGATTCAGAGGTTTCTTCCGCCCAAGCAGTTGACTCCATGTTGAATGAATTCGCATCACTGTTAAACGGCAATTGTAAACAGGATGATTACGTCGAAAAACAAAATTATTTCGCGATAATGATACAAGAGCAGTGGAAGAAATACGTTGCGTGCAGAACATTAATGTTGATGAGAAGACGTGCATTACAGTATCGTGAGGCGCAGAACAAAAAGCCGCGAAAGTCGTGCCAACAAGGTTGTCAATGGCAAGCATCTTCAGCCGCGTTGATCCAAAATCGATGGAGGCTGTACACAAGGTGCAAATTGTTGATTTCCATGCGGCACCGGGCGGAGCAGTACAATCACCAGCGCCCGCAGCTGCATTTCGAAACGGTAGCAGCAACTGTAATTCAAAGTCACTGGAGGAAATGTATCCGATGTTGCGAATACAAGCAACAAGTGAATGCGGCTGTCGTCATTCAATCCCAACTACGCAAGTATTGGTTGACCACAGGCAAGCTATACACAGATCGCCGTGAGATTGTTTTTCATTCGCCTTCCTTGGGTATAAAGCTGCAGCGTGGTAGAGATGGATTTGTTCGTGTACGTTCTGTGGCAGAGATTGAGTCTCCGCCCTCTTACTCTTCCACTGCGCGTGATGGCAGGATAACACATGGCGATATAGTGTTGGATGCGGGAGGAATGAATTTATGCTGTCCCATCACGACAAGTCATTGGGTAGACGTTGTCGGACAGATACGGAGTGCCCCCCGACCCGTGACGTTTGTCATTGCTAATATCCCGCGGAAGGATGTTGTCCAGGCGACCCTTGTCATTCAACCACGCGTGCGCTTATGGCTGACTCAACGTGTTTTTGGCAGAAAGCTGGATAATAAAAAGATGAAAGCTGAGATGGAGACTGCTGAATCATCATCATCTGACACGCCAGATGAGCCCGAGGCAAAGGTCCTAGCATTGTCCACGAGACTGAAAAAGGGGCAGGAATCCGCCCCCAGGCTAAATTCAATACAAGAGGAACTCCATGTAATGCGCGAAATGGAGTACCACCATGACGAGGAGGAGCAGAAGGAGGAGGATGGGGAATGTCCTGTCGACCTATACGACAGTCAAGGCGATTCTAGCACCAATCATCAACTGATTGTTGCTCTCCTTCGTGATAAGTTTGAACGATCTGCTCATTTATCAATCTCAAAAGAGGACGATAATATCATTGTGAATTCGCCCAGAGGTTCACCCGTCCCAGTGGCTCTGTCTTCTCCCAACACATCTCCCTCACAGGAGGTGTCATCATCCATGGACATGAGCGAGCTAAGAGTAAGCGTGACGAACATTCGACAAACATGGGAATCTAACGCTTCGTCGCCTATATCACCTGAAAATGATGTACCTTATTCCACTGTAAGGTTCGAGCTGAGGTCACCTGAGATTGGTTTCCGCAATGTCAATCTTGCGAAGTCGAGAAAGAAGGAGAGGATTTTGACGCCCGAAGAAAAAATGGTGAGTACTTTATAGTGAAAATGGATGCAACTCATTTATAATTCGAATCAATAATGGAATAACCCTGTTTGTGATTAGAAAAAGCTCAGTACAGAATTAATCATCCTTAGTGAAAGACTGAAAACCCTCCCAAGATTTTCCCCAGAATGGACTCTGTCAAAAATGGAAGTGACTCTCGTGACCGAGGAGTTACAATATCTGGTGTCTGAGAATTCTTCACTATCCCAACCAGATAAGTACAGAAAATATGGCTGTCGAGTTTAACTAATAATTATAATGTATTTTTTATGCATTATTGACGAGGCTGGAGTAGCTCTCAAATTCATCCTTAGGAGCAGACCGGGAAGCACCTCCATTCCTGATCCTCACATTTCGTTCTTCCTCTGTCAGGACTATTCCGAGTAAATCCGCAATTCGATTCCTGCACACAGACAGATGGCCGCGAGGATCCTGTTCTTCGTGCCAGATAGTGGTCAAAAGTAATTGGTTGGCTTCGTCAATACATTCATTTCCGTCAAACATAATGTCGCCATCTTCAGCGAGTTTGACATACAGCTGTTCCGCAGTGTAGCGTCTGACACGGGGATAGGGATTGAGTAGCATGGTCATGACGAAAGGGAGAATCTCTCTTCTCATCTGATACGATTAAAGAGAGAGAAATTATTGTAAGCCATGCGACATAGAGTAAGGAAGCAGCGCACACAAGTCTTACTATGGACATCGTTTCATGGTTGGGCTGAAGAAGAGCGAGTGAAACTCCCACCATGGCCAACAACCGCTTTATATCACTGCACCCCCTTGCCTCTTTAGCAAGGCAGCCCATTAAATTGCTGCGAAATGCTCCGCTCTTGGCACAGAGTAACTCATCGATGTACTCATGAGAGAGAAGTTTATCCAATGTGGAAAGGAGAGGAAGCAGAACCCGCCCATTCTTCTCATACTGACGGAACAAGCCAAGAAAGACTAACAAGAAAAGGAAAGCGAGGAAGATTGGGAAACTGCACGAGGTAATAGCTTTTGAGATGTCGATGTAAGCATCTCACCTTCACCCATACGCAAGATTTTTGGTGTTGATTTAGCAGCTCTCAGCGCCCTAATCCACTCAAATAGAGACGCGCTGGAACTTTTGCACACACTTTCTGTCAATCCACCAACGCTTATCACGATTCCAGACAGAATGGGCTCAGTGAACTCGTCAATAAAAGCTGCTTTCATTAGCAGAGGAAACGTTTGTGCTGGGTCACTCCAGTTTGTATTTGGCTCATGTAGATTTAATGCAAGGAAAAGCATATTTCGGTTTGGAACAAAAGGAAGCCGTGGAGAGTCATTCGTTAGAAGTCGCTCGAGACATTCTCCGGCCTTGCAGCGAACAACATCGAGTTTTTCACCAAGTTGTTTCAGAAGTGCGCTCAAAATGGAACAGCACAATTGTTCATCAAAGAACGTGTTGTCATTTTTTGTACGAGACGAGCGTTGAAAATTGGCAGGCTTATCCTCCGTAAGAAGATCGAGTCGTTTCTTGAGGGACGGGACAACGACATCTTCAGGAGAGTAATTCGAACCTCGACCAGACGAATGAGGAAATGAAGTAGATGCTTCGATTGACAGTTTTGTGATGGCCTCAAGTCCGTCCATTGCTGCAATTCTTGACCACGACCCTACATCCCCACGTCTATCAAAATTATAATCCTCCATCGCTGCAAGGAGTGAACCGAACACACGATCTGTTTGGTTTCTACGCAGACGATAGATTGGAAAAGACTCTCCTTCGGAGAAATGGGTCTCATTCGTGTTGATGCCGACTATAGTGCATACCTTCACTAGCGACATGATAGCATTTCGCCTGGTCTCAGCGTCGCCCTCTCCACCAACCAGGCTCTCTTTTCTAGAAGCATTACAGAGACAACTAAGAACTGAGTCAAGAACTTCACAGCTGGGCGCAAGCAGCTTTGCGGGAAGGTGACCCAAAGCCAATGAGAAGCCCCGTGTAGCTGCGGGATTGTCCTCAGTCTGAACAATTGAAATGTATTTGTCGACTACTCGATTTTGCAAACGTAAAGATGGACCCTTGCTACTGACAGGAAAATACTTTGTGAGAAGGGCATCCAATGCCCGAGCTGCACTCTTCTGAATGTCCTCTTTCGGATGCACAAGACATGCGTCCACTGAGTCTAAAAGTCGGACCTGAACAAAAACAAGCATAGAGCTGTTTCAACATGGAATTGTTCAAGATAGACAAAAATATATTCACATATTTCTTACCTGCTGCTTTACCGTCAGTGGAACACCAGCAAGGGAAATGCATTCAATCATGCGGCAAGCTGCTGATCGCATGATCTCTCCACCGCGGCCTCGATAGAGCCTGGCCTTTTCAATTGACGGGACTAGTTCTGCGATCAAGTCCAGCGTCTCAGAATTCAGCAATTCTCCGTGTTTCACGAGGTTAGCTTCTCCGAATGCTAACACCGTCTCCGCAACACCAATGAGCGAGCCATGTCGGACGAGAAGATCGTCATGGAAGCACTGATGTAGCAATTTAGGTAGAACCTCTGTTGAGGCGAAGCGAGGATTCAGCTTGGAGATGCAAGAGAGCGATTTCGACGCGAGAGACCTAATTTCAATGTCCCAATGTACTAGTTTGACATCGGCCAAATGGCGAATAATTGGTGTTTGGTATTCCTCGAACTTGGCAATGTCCAGGGCCAGATTCAGGAATGAATTCGCCCGGTTTCCCAATGAATAATAGTCGGCAGTTGTCAAAATCGCGATTCCGTGCTTGAAATTATCCGCGCCTTGCCTCCCCACACTCTCTTGGAATGCCGCACTCGCCGCCCTACGGCAATTCACCTCCCTGTCGAACAAACTCGTCAGGACGAGCGCCACGCTCAAATCCTCGACGTATGGCCTCAAAACAGACGGCGCGTATGCCCGCGCAAACGCCCAGCAGACGTAGCAGCTCGCATCCCTGACATGGGTTCCCACGGAGTGCTGTCCCCTCCGGACGTCGTACCCGATCGCCTGAGCGACGATGGGCGCCACCTCGCCCAATCTCGCCGGCAGGAGCAGTCCCCGCCTCGCCAGTTCCGCCAGGGCAAGGCAGGCCCCGTGCCAGGCCTTGTCGCGCTCGGGATCGGAACACAACAGCAGGATCGCGTCGAGGACGTCATCGGCGCAGACGGCGGGGAGCCTCTCGGCTAGGCGACCGATACCCTTGGCCGCTGACCATCGAACGATCGTCGCCGGATCCGTAAGCGATCGCAGGAGCCGGTCCATCGCGTCCTCGACCTGGTCGGGAATGCGGAAGAGGTCGTCGTCCTGGTTCGGGCTGGACCGGCCTCGGCCGTCGTCGGGAATCGCGTCGTATCCGTCCCCCGACGACGCCGTCGTCCCCGCCGATCGAAGGTTTTCGACCAACGACCTCCTCCCGCGCCGATACCTCCACGTCGCGATCCTGGGAGGGAGGTGGGCGCACCCCACCCGCGCGAATAGCTTCGCGAGCAATTTCCTAAGCATTATCGACCCCCCCGCGTCGCCGTCCTCCGACAGGAGAATGGATTCCTCCCACAGGACCTCGATCCCTCGCAGCCTCCGTCTACTCGAAAGGAGGTTGCATCGATGGCCCGTCTTGAATACTGTCGCGAGCGTCTGAAGTACGCCCATGACGAGGAAGATCGACGGCGGTCCGTCCGGCATCGGCAGCAGGAGCGTCGAGGGCGCGAAAGACGACGCGATCTTCTCGATCATCGCGCCGCCCCTCCCGTCGTCCCGTCGTCTTCCGTATCGGAACAGGCGCACGATCCCCGCCGACCAGATAACGAAGCCCTCGAGCTCCGACCTCTCGAGGTCCGGCCGCGATAGCAGCGAGGCAAGACACGCCGAGGCGGCTTCGCGAGTCGCGCCGTAATCCTCCAGGTGGGACGCGGACGTGACGAGGATGGATCGGACCAGTGTTGCCGTCGTGGGCGTTTTTGCGGTTTTGTCGTCGTCGTCGTCGTCTTTTTTATCGTCGTCGACGACGCCCGGAGGCGGAAGATTCCGTCGTCCCATGGATGAATCTATGGTGTTCAAATCGAACGGAACGAGGCTGATGATCCCGAGCCACGTCAGGAGGGAGTGAAGCGATTCCCAAACTTTCGCCTCCGCTCGTTCTTCGTCGTCGATCCGTAGCCTCGTTCGGAAGCGCGATATCGCCCTAGGGATCTTCGCCGCCCCCCCCGCGTCGTTGTTCTTCGACCCCGACCCCGACGCCCGCCCATCTCCCCGACCTCCATCCAGCCAACCGAACCATCGCAATACGCTAAGGACGGGCTCCACGTCCGCGGCCTCGTGCGGCATGAGCCGTTGGACGCGCTTCCGGCCTCGCACCTTGGAAATGGCGTATATCGCCGAGAGTTGATGCATGAGGGCGTCGAGTTTCTCCGGGATGTCGTCCCCCTCCTTCCCCGCGCCTCCGTCGTCGTCGTCGTCGTCGTCGTCGTCCGACGACGACGACGACGAAAGGCGCAGGAACAGATCGCGAACGATGATCCGCGATGGCGAGCTCAAACGCGCCACCATGCCCTCCAAGCACGGATCGAGGAGGGCGGGGCACTCGAGGTACCTGTCGAGTATGGCCCTGAGCCTCGACAATGCCGCGTCGGGCGTGATCGTCGCGGGATGAGAAGGAGGAGGAGAAAGAGAAGAAGGAGGAGGAGGAGGAGGAGGAGATGTTCCGCCGTAAGACGACAACGACAACGACGACGACGACGAGATGATTCGTATCATATCGAACGCCTCCTCTCGCTCCGCGAAGAGGTTGACCTCGGACGTCGCGGTCGAGGTTGTCATTTTTCTTATTTATTTATTTTTACCCCCCCCCCCCCCCCGCGATGTCCCGTCAATGGGATGGTCGGGGGTAATGCAAACTTGAATATGCGATTTTCACTTATCGGCCATCATCGTTTATCCGTGTTGTTGACGAGGACTGTTTGCATAGCATCTCTTCGTCTTCGGCCGCGCGGCGACGAAAATCCGAGATATCGGGGAGGAGCGAGAAAAAATAAATAAGGACGCCTCCATCCCCCGCTTCCCGCTCAAAATATCATTGCAAACACAACACTAATACTAAAAACTAAGTACCATACTTACCATACAATACTCCTACTTACTCTCTATCTAACATCGTCACATCCGCCTCACAACTCACTCCCCCTCCCCCACAGGAAGACACTGGATTGGGCGCCAAAAAGGGGGGAATATAAGGCGCCCCCGCTTTTTTGGCGCGACCACTCACTTTCTTGTAGAATCGCCGATTTA
>JALLAZ010000676.1:0-12897 GCA_036939755.1 Stephanodiscus triporus | reverse complement strand
GGGAGAGGGGGGGGGGGGATGGATGACTCGGGTGTTATCTACGAAGAGGCGTTCTCTTTCTTGGATGTTTTGCGCAGAGAATTACTTTATATGAGAGCTGGGATGGTTCCTCCAAAACTCTTGTTTGTCATCGGCAGCGAAGAATATCCGTGGTGTCATATGAATACGACTGCCATCTTGTTCTTTGCGATTGATTTTGTGCGTGTTCTCTTCTGTCATTCGCCACCTCGATCCGACCACATCTGCCTTTCTTTGTCTCGCGATTTTTTTCTCCCAAGGCACCACGTCGTTGGCTCTATTCTATTCATAACGACAACTAGGATGATATCTGGACAGACACATAAAGAGGAACACTATTACGCACATTGCCTATGTAGGAATTCATAATTCTTTTTGCTCGGAGCACTAATTCTACGCAGAGAGAGAAATGAAATGTCGGATGGAAACTACAAGGACCAGGAGGATGCCGTGGAACTTGGTCGAAACTCGTGGGACGACGACGACGACGCTCGGGATGGGATCGACCGGGGGTGTATCGACGAGGGATTGGTCGACTCAGGAATGTTGATCGACGAAGATTGCGACGAGACGTCGATGGAGGAAACGAAGATGAGGACGCCAAGGTATCGTACTTGTCGTTTGATCGTTCGGGCCACGACCGCGGATTCCATTGCCAGAAGGAAGGCATGGCGCGAAGTTGAAACGCTGCAGCCGCGAGGGATGCGCCACTGGAGCCCTTCAGGGCGGAGTTAGTAGAGGGCATGGCACGAAGTTGAAACGCTGCGGCGTCAAAGTTCGTGAAGGGCAGAGGAAATATTGTATCAATAAGTCAAGGGGGGATTTTGTGTGAGTGAGGCATGGCGCGGAGCAGAAACGCTACATTTGCAGCCACGAGGGATGCAACAATGGATACCGTCGGGGTGGAGTTTGTGTCAGGCACGGCGCGAAGGTGACGAGTGTGAAGTCAAAACGCTGCAGCCACGAGGGGTGCACCAACTATTCCCAAATAGGAGGAGCTTTTGTAGGCATGGCGCGAAGAGGAAACGATGCAGTCACGAGGGATGCACAAACCTTGCCGCTGTGGGCGGCATGTGTATGAGACGCTGCAGCCGTGAGGGATGCAGAAACCTTGCTGTTGTGGGCGGAGTGTGTATGAGACATGGCGTGAAGGTGAAACGCTGCAGCCACGAGGGATGCGCCAATTAAGTTATTCTGGCGCGGAGTTTGTGTGAGGCATGGCGAGAAGAGGAAACCCCTCAGCCATGAGGGATGCACAAACAAAAAATCCATTTGGTAGGAGTGTGTATTAGACATGGCGCATAGGTGAAACGATGTGTCCATGAGGGATGCGCCAACGGAGCCCTGAAGGGCGGAGTTTGTTGGAGTCATGGTGCGAAGTTTCTCGCCACCGCCCCTCGATAAGTGAAAAGCCCACCCCCGAGCCTCCCGAGGTTTGCAATGCCAGGAACACAGATTCCATTGCCGGAGGGGTCGGGGAAGTCGTCGTGGGCGATCCGCAAATGCACATCAGTCTTGTCGCTTCTCGTCAATCACCCTCCCTTTTGTCATTCCGCATCCGCCCCAAATCTATCAGACGAAGAGGAAATCTGTACCTGGTTTTACAAGTCCAGTTGCTTTGCAGGACGCAAAGCCGAAGCCATGGGAGCCATTGCCTGTAACACCGCATCTACAAAAATGTCATCGCCTTCCTTTCCCTTCTTCTTTCGGCGGACACGTATCCACCCAATGCCACACATGCGATCATCCCCATTAGTTCGAATGATTTTTCAGATGTGTATGGACACATGTCTACCCTCGACATTGGTAAGCGAAGAGACGGGATGATTTGAATAGGCTAATTCAGCCCGAAGGTAACAAGGTGATTGTAATGATAATAAGTCTCTGAATATTTAATATACTTTTGTAGTATCAACTCTTCATTCCTTGATGCATCCCTAGCCCTCTTCCCCGGCCTCTTATTACCGTCGCCGCTGCCGGCCTTCCTCTTGTTCCCGCTGCCCGCGCCACCACCCTGGCTCTTCTGCCCGAATCCGCCGAACCCCCCCCTCGTCCTGACCCCGCTCATGTCGTTCAACGTCGCCCTGCCGTTCTGCTTGAACCTGCCCTTCTGCTTCTTCCCCCCGAAGCCGTACCTCTTATTCGCATTCGTCCGCCTCCTGTTGTTGTTGTCGGTATCGCACCCCACCCCGCCGCCGCCCATCCCGGACAGTCGGCCGTCGTCGTTGTCGCGATCACTTACCCTGCCCACAAGGCAGCAGAGAACAAGAGCGTGGAGTCAAGGGACGACGTCACCTCCACGTTGTCCCATCATCTGGTTCCGAACCAGAAGAAGGTGGCAACGTGGAGCTTTTGTGCGTTTGTGATTTCGTCGCAAATTTGCGAGTCGGTCAACCGGTCCGAGGGGTCCACCAAGACTCGCAAATTTGCGAGAAAAATCACAAATTTGCGACGGGTTTAGCGAGAATTTACTCGTTTTGTGACAAGTTTAGCGAGATTTTTACGTACATAACACAAACACGAAAAGAGTTTTGGGAACGCTCAAATATCCACATGAGCTTCGCTTCAAGGCTTTTCCTACTGGTGGCTGCCGCGGCCGCATCGTCGGCAGTGACCAACGCGCTATCCGCCGACGCCGGAAGGGTCGTGCCTTTAGCCACGTCAAGATTGAATAATAATCAGTTGTTGAGAGAGCAGATCATTCATGGTGCTGCGCTAAAATTACTCAAGAAAAAAGACGACCCGACATCGAGCTCGGGCGATACTCCCCCGTCTGTACGCGCACGAAAAGAATCATGCAATGCCCCCGAGGGACAATACTCGTATTACGTTCGTGAATGCCAGAGGTCGGGTGAGTCAAAGTCTGTAACGAACCCAACTTACTTTATGCAGATTCGAGAATCCTCTCATTCGCCGAGCATCGCACCCTCGAGGCAGAAATCAGCGAAATAACGGACACGCTCATGGACTCCTTCCATCCTGGCTGCCAGCCATCGTTCGATTCCTACATCAGGAGATACAAACACAATCACTTGCAAATGTGCTTTGACGCCATCGACGAATGCGACAGGGGACTATTCATCGCCTGCGCCGTCCCGGTTGCGTCGCCACAATCATCGTCGTCGTCATCATCATCGACAGCATCACTATTGGAGAAAGAGCGAATCGTCGGATTTTGCAGCGTGGACGGCCGAGCTCCCGATCCGTCCACGAGAGTGGAGTTCCTGACCCCCTCGACAATTGTGGGGACATCTCCCAGGCCGTATCTGTCCGATTTAGGTGTATCTCCACCCCACAGACGACGAGGCATCGGCGAGCAGCTCGTGGCCGCGTGCGAGCGATGGACGTGCGCGAGAGGATATGAAAAGCTATATTTGAAGGTGGAGAAGAAGAATGTGGCCGCCGTCGGGTTTTATTCATCGTTGGGTTACGATAGGACCAAGCTGCCGTGGGGGGACGAAAGTGGCCATGCCGTCGAGGGATACAGGTGGGATACTACGTTATTGTTGGAAAAATCATTGACACTGAGAGGGGTGGGTGGAACAAAGCGGACATGGATGAAAGATCAACTATGGAGGCCAATAAAAGAAAGGGTGGATCGAATTTCCACAAAATCGAATACCGCCCCCCCAATTTGACGCTGCTGCTATGGTACTGTGGATAATCTAAAAGCAAGAGAAATTCCCAACCGTCTGTTGAGAAAACACATTATTTTTCATTCCGCCAAGTAAAAAGAATCTGATGGTAACACGTTCTAAGATTCGTCATACACAGCAGTCTCATCGCAATGATCTGTACTTGTTGAATATGCTTGTTTTTATTTGAACGAATAGGGATATGGCCAATTGCCGGACCCCTGCTACGCTAAATAACCACACATCTCGATTCGGCACAGCGTGGCGAGTTTCATTAGCCACACATCTCCGGCGCAGCGTGCGAATTTCATTAACCCCCCTCCCCGGCAGCCTTGGCAGCCTCCTCCCGCAATTTCTCCAATTGGCCGACCTGGTCTTTGCTGAACACGACATCGTTCATTACGTCCCTCCCAAAGAACAGCGACCCCCCCGCTTTCCTTCTCCGTTGTTGGCGATGCTCTTGTTCCGCTATCTGCCCTTGGTTCGCATGCTGCTGCTGCTGATGCGGCTGATGATCCACCAATCCGACGTTTATGGAACTATTCTCCCGCCCTGTCCGTTCGATGTGCTCGAGGTATTTCTCCCATTCGACGAAGAACATAGAGGCTTGTTCGGGCTTAGCATTCTTGTGCAATCGAAACTGTTTTCAGGCGCGCATTAGAGAAGGTGGTCAATTTTGGACGGGGGGTCAGACGGAGGGAGCGTCCAAGACGATGACGCAGAAGCAACCGTGCCGTCGATGCGCGCGTTGGAGAAAGCGGCGAGCCATGCCGGCGGGCAGATAGAAAACCCCGCTGCAACCAATACCAATGCAGCACTGTCCCGCGCACCCACCACAAATTCAATCTTCGGACGAATGCTCAACTGTTGCCCCGAAGAAATGATACGCCACCAATCTAGTTCATCTGAGCTTCTCGTCGTGCCGTCACCCTCCCATCTCCCATCTACTCACCTCCGACTTGACGTAGGCGTCGCCCAGCTGTCTCATGGACTGCGATGGCAAATACCTATCGTGGGCGCGCAAAATCGATTTGTAAAGGGAGAGCGCCCTCGTCCTGGTTTGGCCGGTCATGGCGTAAATACCAATGATGATGAGTCAACGCCCGATGTGTCAACTGTTCGATATTTATTGAGATTGACCATGCATGGGACAAAAAGCATGCATGAGTCAGCGCAGGGGAGGGCGGAGCGCCCGGGGGGGGGTCTTCCCGGTACTTTATGTAGATACCTATGAATCGCACACCGTGCCACGATGGTTATCGTACACACTTTTCGAAAGGAGAAGATGTGGCGGCTGCATGCCGGGAGGACGACCCTAGAACAACAATAATAATCGGGTAGGATTATTAGAAGTTCTGAGGCAGGATTTATAATGAACGTCTCCAGCTCGAGCCTCCGCCGAGGTCGCCAATCATCGACAGCTGCACCCACCACGCACGGCGTCGTCGTCGTTGGCGGCGGCAGCAGCAGCATTGGCAACGTCGTCCGTCCGTCATCGCGCCGTCGCATCGTTCGCAGTCGCGTTCCCTGTAATGATAATGTGAAGAATGCGAAGCAGAAGAAAAAGAAGAATGAGGAGGAGGAGGCGCCGCCGACGACGACGACATCTGCGCCCTCTCGTCGCGGCGGCGGGGGTGGCATCTTCGACGGTGTGGTCGCTTGCCTCTCCGGACAGGCGTGCGATGTCAAGGATCGCATACACAACATCATCATCAATGCCAACGCGAACGCCGACGCCAACGCTGACGTCGACGATCGCGCTGGCATTGGCAACGATAATGACTACGAAAATGGCACCAAAGGTGGGGGAGGGGGAGGAGGCATTACGATGGGGAACTTCGACCCGCGATACGTGACTCACCTTGTGCTTGACGCGCCCGTGGGATCCAAGTATGAACACTGGAGGAGGAACTATCGCCTGCATCTGCTCCACAACGCACGCGGTGTTACCGATGCAGGCTGCGGCGATGGTGGGAACGACGCCACAGGAGCCACCGCCTCCCGTCCCTCCCCCTACGAGTGGGCGAGCAGACTGCACGTGGTCAGGACTGCGTGGGTGGAGGCGTGCATTCGGGAGGGGCGGCGCGTTCCAGAGGAGGATTACGGGCTGCCATCTTTGTCGGCCGACGAAGTCGACGACGACGAGGACGGCGATCGCGACGATGACGAGAGAGTAAGCGACGACATCCAATACTCGACGATGTCGTCGTCGTCGTCGTCATCGTCGTCGTCGTCGTCGGGAGGGGGGGCGGCATTGTCGACGACCGCGTCGACGAGGGTGGGGGATGTCGTCGTGGGTGGGAAGGAGGCATCGAAGGAGAAGGACGACGTCGTCGCAACATCGTCGTCGTCGATGGCGCGCGGGGAGCCCGCGGTAGTCGAACGGACGGAAAAAGCGACGTGTCCGTCGGCGTCATCGTCATCCCAGCCGGTGTCCGGCGGAAGGAGGAGAAATGGACCTGAGCGGTGGCGAGGCGAACGTCATTTTTCCTTGCCCGAAGAGATCGTCCGACGGGCGCCCAGTCTCGTGGAACGATGCGATTACGTGATGCAAGAACGTCGTCATCGTCGCTTCGTCAACGCCGCTTCTACCTCGAACGGCGAGCACAACGCGGAATTATTCGCTGGTCAGAGCTTCCTATTGGTGGGATTCGATGATGAATGCGATGATGATGGTCATGGCATCCGTTGCGGTAACGAAACCGACAACAACAGCAGCAGCAACAACAACAACATCAACGACATCGTTGGTAACGGCAGTCTATGGGATCGTCGTCGAGCACTAAAAGGTAAAGTATCACAACTGATACGTAAATCGGGTGGGACCATTTACTACGAACCCAACGAGTGGATTACGATGGTGGTGCTATTGCTGGATGATGATTGTAATGAGGAGGATGACAATTATGATGGTTCTTATTTAAGGCGCAAGATGATGTGGTGAGGAAGTTGTCTTATGTTTTTGTCTTAGTTTTGTTCGTATCGTACCCCCTTTCTCTTTCTGGCCTTCTCACCAAGCAATATTATATTGTACTTTTGCACATATACAGGGACGATGTGAGATATTTCTGTCGCGAGCATCCCAACGGACCCGTATGCGTCAACGTCGACTATTTATTGGCATCCTTCTATTATTTCTACTGCTCCTTATATTGTGATGGCGGTGATGTCCCCCGCCCTCCCTTTCCCCCAGAACCGCGACCGCCGCAGCCTCGAAAATTGAGGATCGCACCAAAACTTCAGCAAAAAACGAAAGTCAAAACCAGAGGAGGAGGAGGAGGAGGAGGAGGAACTACTAACAATGATGCCAATGGTGCTATTTCGACGGCCAAGATCACTGGAGGAAGAAAAATCAAATCAAATGATTCAAGAACAAAGGAGCAGAAACAGCAGCAGAAGCCAACTGCTTCTTCTTCGTCGTCGTCTTTTATTTTTTGTGGGGATGTATTTGTGATACTGCCTTCGCTCACAGTTGATAACGATGGCGCGCAGCTAGTAGACTTTGCGTACGAAGAGATGGAATCC
The DNA here is from genome assembly GCA_036939755.1 of Stephanodiscus triporus. Taxonomy (NCBI): domain Eukaryota; phylum Bacillariophyta; class Thalassiosirophyceae; order Thalassiosirales; family Thalassiosiraceae; genus Stephanodiscus; species Stephanodiscus triporus. The sequence continues at coordinate 5,719 of JALLAZ010000676.1, read as the reverse complement.
ATCATCATTGACCATGGTGGGTTGTTGCTGTCCAGATCTCTGTTACAAGAGGCGGTTACGAAGGTTGCCGCCAAGAAGAAGATGAAAAAAATGGAGAACCCTATCAAGAACGCCGTCACGCCTTCATCTGAAAATCCCCACTACAATCCCCACGGCCGGAGCAGGACGTATTATGCCATAAGCAACATTCTGACGGACTATAGCAAGAACAACCTGCTTGAGGAGGTCTCAAATCTTGGCATCGATGTGATCCCCGTAACTTCCGTGTGGATTGCAGCATGCGTGAGGAATGGTTGCAAGTACGATCCAGAAGAGTATCCACTGCTATTTCAGCCCCAAACATGGCCGATTCGCCGTCTTCATTCTTGGTCTTCTCGTCCCACTGATCCAATTATGTCAGTATTGGGAAAGGGTGAACGGAAAGAACGAGGTGCGAGCAAGTCGAACTGGAATTTTTTGATGTCGGTCACCGGATTTGCTGATTCTTCTCGATACGGCATCATATCGATGCTCAACGAGATAGGAGCTGGTTTCACTGAAAATCTAAGTCGTAAGAATACTCATCTGATTTGCAAGGAGGGAAGTGGACAGAAATACGCCAAAGCGCGTGAGTGGGGATTGCACGTTGTGTCGGTAGAATGGCTGTACCATATCGCTAGGCACGGGTATGAGGAAGGATCGGAAGGTGGATTTTCGTTTGTTGCTGGCACGAGGAAAGAGCCGTTTGAGGAGATTGCGCAGAAGCAACAACGTCTCAAGCGCTGCAGCCTGGATGAAACTTCTTCTGCCAATAACCCCAACCCTGTCAACAAGGATGAAAAAAAAGCTATAGCATCATCATTGAATGACGATGGCGAGGGCAGCAAAGAAGAAGGAGAAGACAGGGCTGGCCGATCAGCGACCAATGAATATATTATTATGGATGGTGGTAGGGGAGCAGAGGAGGAGAAGAATCGCGCTACGGCGAAAAATCATTTCTCGTCGAGACAACAGTTATCACCCTCCTCTTCCCTTCGTTGTCACGCACAAGTCTATGCTTCCTCCCCTCCGCTGTCTATGCCGAAAGATGACGATGATTGTCCGGGTCAATCCTCATCCTGTGATGAGGGTTATGATCCTTGCAGCACCAGCAGCAAAAAGCGACTTCATTTTGCACTCCGAACGCTCGAGGAGCCCATTGCCAAGCGACGCATGTATTCGAATAATATAATGAGGACGAACATCATCGGATGTCTTCCCCGCCACCGTCAACGTGGTAAGGGTCATTTTTCCATCACGAGCACCAGCCAGGCCCAGGGCACATCTCCATCATCATCATCTCTGATTCTGCCTCCACCCTTTCCACGACAGTCAGAAATACGAGAGGAAGATGAGATGTCAGCGATGAGTCCTCCCGAAATAGAGACTCAATTTACAATCGGCACTATTTTTGCTAATGGTGATATTTCACTGAATAACAAAAAGGCTTATTGCGATTATTCGTCTGAGGAAGTGCCCCCATCTCAAGCTAAGGACGCGGAAGACAATGGAGAAAGCCAGGTCGTTTGGTTTGCGGCGGCTCGGGGATAGAAATTTATACAGATTTTCACTAATGGAAAAATTTCAGGGCATAGGTAAAGGTCATGTTTCATGGCCACCTCTCTACAGCTACCAACAACAGTATGACCAATTCTCACTTTGTTAAAGGAACTAAGCCACTAATCATAAATTCTGAATATTTGATAAGTCTTTTATTTTAACCCCCCATATTAGTAGAAACTGCGAGAGAATTAAAAAACTCACAACTAACCTGATATCGGCTTAAGTCTGGTTTGGGGGGGGGAAGAAGGTCGAGGGGGGGAGAAGCGCGCAGGAAAGTTTAAAAAGGTGGCGTAAAAATGAGGCTCCCTGCGCGCATGGAGGGTGTTCTCCCCCCCCCAAACTTTGGTCCCCCCCCCCAAGCCAAATTATATCCCCTGAAATCTCAATTTCAAGATTGTGTGTCGTTCGTCACAATGATCCACCAAAACAGAAATACAGCGATATGCATGCAATTCACAATACCTCCCAAATTTTCTCAAGGTCTTTCTCACCCCACCCCCATCATCTGCTCTTCTTCTTTCAAGTGTACTTTAAATTCATCCCATCTGTTCCAACAGGGCTGCCGTCATGGTGAACGTATCTCTGACCAAACTATTGTGGGCCACGATAACTGGCACACGTGGATGCGTACGCAAGTCGTATGATTGCGCTGTCATCGTCAACTGCTCAACGTCAGCCAATATCGAGTACACGTGCTGCTTCAACGCATTCAGTGTGTACTGGAAATAATGGGAGTGGTATTCCTGCTTGGTATTCTCATCATTCGTTTTGCACGCAACGTAAAAATTGTCGGCAGATCCTTGGTCATTTTTCTGCAGAATTTCGTAGAGAAAGATATCCCAAACCTTGGGGGCGATTTCGCCAGATTGGGTCTGGAACAGCAAATCCTTGAAGTCGTATCCAAGGTCCTTGATAATGCTTTCGAGATGCATGGCCTTGCAGAAGATGGTGGCGCAATCATTGGGGAGGAAGCCATATTGGGCGAAAAGAGGTGTGGGGTTGGTGGGATCGCCGAGGGATATGGTGAGGGGGGATCCCGGTTGAATGTCGTAGTTGGCAGTGACAGCACAGTTCCCCCCCATATCGAAGGTGATTTCGCAGTTAGGTTCCGCGCTGTGATTGAGCTGTTCGTGTCCGTTTCAATGATGTGATGAATACAGCGACGACGAAGATGACGAGATAAATGATGCGTGCATCGACGTAAATTCATACTCTGATGTGCAAACAGGAAAAAAGAAGACCAGCTCTGATGCTCCGACTCACCATATCCGCCATTGGAGCGATCAACTTTTGCCTCGATGGCTGCCAAACTTCGTGGAACCGAGTTAGCGCGACGTTGTACGCCCACTTGACGACCGCCTCGTCGTACAATGTCTCCTGACTCAATGGCACGTACCCCTTGCGCAGCGCATTGGCAAAATGCATGTAATTGATTCTCTCGTTGCTCGCCTGATGTGAGTAAAAAAGTAATTCAACAACACACGGCGTGTTGAAACCCAGTTAATGATTGAGGAGAGTAAAAATCAAATCAAACCAAACCAAACCAAACCACTTTGATCGTCCTCACCAGCCATCCCGCATAGGGTGGCAAGCATGCGAAGCATGCATCCGTCATGCTGACGCCGTTGTAAAACTGTTTCGGCAGGGAATTGAGCCAGGGGTAGAAGGGGCTGTCCTGACCGGCGTCGTACTCTGACAGTATCTTGACCATGAGGCGGAAGAGCGGCAAACGGGCCTGCGTGCCCTGATCCATCTGCACCAAGATGTTCTCTGCCTGCTGCAAGCTGCCTCCAAATTCGTTGACGACATTGCTGGAGGAGAGGACAACGTTGGAGGGAACGTAAATGACGGTGGACCCCCCCGGAATGTAAGACTGAGCGATGAGCTGGTAGTCGCTACCGTCCTCTGAGTACAGTCTGAAACAATAGCAAATACTCAGTATTGAAATGACTAACAACATAGAGTAACGAAATTCATCAGTATCAACTCACTGCACGCCGTCAGCCTTCTGGACGCCGTATTGCGTGGCCCACTCCTCCATCGAGTACACGTCGCGGGGGGCATACTCGTCGCTCACGTCCACCCGTCCGCCGGTGCTGCTCCCGTAGGTGGACACCATGCCGAGCGCCCCAGGCGGAACATTACGACCATGTCTGAACGTGGACTTGGGCGGAGAGAACGCCAATGCACAGCCGGTGCTCGTCGCCGCCGTGAAGATCAGGGTATTGGAGCTCAGTTTCATGGTTTTTGCTGGTTTATGACGTAGGTGTTCTGTGGCCAGGGAAAACGAAAATAGAGGGAATTTCACCCGACCTCCTTACATCTTCTTCCGCCACGTATGTTAAGAAGAAATACTCATTCCACCGTTAGAGTTTCGGGGTACGATTTCCTCCAAACTAAATGGGTTATGAGCCGTGTGATTGTTTTGGAGAGCGGGCGTTTTGAAAAGTCGCCTCACAAAAAAAATCGTAACCCCCCCAATTGTACCCCCCCCCCACCATGGACATGTTACAATAGTACGTAGTTAGATAAGCTAGTTATATCTTATCAAGTCTACTCCTATCGCACCATGCTGGTAGGATCATGACAGGTTAAGAGTACCAATAATTTTTCCTCGCCTTCGGCTCGAAAAATTGCGCTGATATTCAGCGGAATAGTAGGTCATTCATCATTGACGCATCGGTCGCCCCATCGGCGGCCGCCGAGCTGTTCGGAATCGACTAGTTTTTTTTTGACTACTGCTATTGAGTTTCGTATGATCGACTATGTCGCAGTCTATGGATTTGCCGTCGCTCCTCTCTCCTCCTGACTTGGAGACGATGACAGCCAACGTCTTGGCTCCGCCCCCTGCACCAGACGAGGCGCAGCCCCGTAAAAGCCGCTGCTCTATGGGTTTGCCTCCACTGTCCACCGTTGGTGTGGACGTGGCACTTTCAGGGTGATTGGTGTCGCTGGAGGAACGCCTCGCGGCGCAAAAACAGAACACCCCGAGAGTCACCCCTGGGCGTATGACGCGGACGTCGTTTGCCACTTCGGACGATCAGACACCACTTTGGCAACCGTGTGAGGTTGCTCCTGGCACGATGCGTGAGTCTGCCGCTGGATCTGAAGTTGCGGAAGTTGTGACGCGCCAGACCACCGCTGGATTAGCAGGGATTCCTCAAATGATCGGCATTGCTGTCGACATGGAGCGCGCTCTCGACGATCAAATGGAAGATTTGCTCCGTCGGATGCCGGGATACGTCCCTTACTCTGAGGATGTAGCGGATATGTGTAACCCCACCCCTGCAATGGGTACTTACGACCAACAATTTTATTGAGAGTCTGGCAGGGGATATTACACTTGGTGGAACTGATGCCATTCCAGCCTTGATTCGGACGCTGTTTATGGCACATGCCAGGGCCGCCGACCGCGCCCTCATGGCATTCCGCCAAGAACTGCGTGTTGGTCAAACCAGACAGGATGACTTAACATCGGAACTAAGGGTACACCGCTTACAAATGATTAAGACGGTGTGCACTGACACTGATGACCTCAAGGTGGACATGACTTCGGTTCAGCGTGACGTTGCTGCGATTTTCGAATTGGCTAAGAAGACTGAGGACTGAGGAGTTGACCCATCAAAATGCAATGACGGTGTTCAATATCCTCGGGGACATGGTACCTGCACTGCGCCGAGACATTGCTTGTGTCGACGGTGAGCTCAGCAACATTCGCCGCCAGTTGGCTGCTTTGCTGTTGCCCCCGGGGCTCCTAACCGATCCCCCACCGCTGGAACATGCGGCGTGTGCCCTACCTGTTGACAGTGGGATTGGTTTGCCACGTACGGACGAGGCCCCACCTGTTGGGAACTAGACCGTTGACCCGGCTCCACCCCATCTGCTATTTCCCGACGTAGATCCTTCCCAGCTTACTCATGTCGGGGACGTTCGTGTGGGGGAGAGCAGCACTCAAAACACCACAGATCGTGTTCTATCGAGCTGCCCCGTGTTGGGAACGTCACGGCTTTTGATGGTCATACCCACAATGCTGAAGCATCGGGTACCTTGGCTGGAAATGTCGGCATCGTGTCGGCATTTTTTCCCCCCATCACTGCCGACACACCGACATGTCGGCGCCATGTCGCCGACACGACAC
>JALLAZ010000675.1:0-13139 GCA_036939755.1 Stephanodiscus triporus | reverse complement strand
AGATCAAGACATTAAAGAAGTCAGTCAGTGCACTACAATCCCATCAAGAGGACAGCAATAGAGAGATGTAATAATATGTGATATCGTTCTATTGAACTAGAATAATTTGTTAGGTAATGTCACGCTTTAAATTACACGTTCATCCCCCAACCCGATCACAGCATGCCCACCACCCTCCTCAATGAGTCCGATGCGTCGTGCTAAGCGCATAACATTTGCCGAGCAGACCCTTTTCTGCATGCATGCAGCAAAAGCAAAAAACAAATATATGTACTGAACGGTCACCATTCCATGATAAAAGGGCAAAGACACTGGAAGACTCCTATCCAAACAACTTATAACTTCAAACGCCTCAGTAGGGTATGAACATCAATTGCATGGGTCTCGAGGGCTGACTCAAGCGACAACTTCGACATACTATGCTGGCGTATAAGAGCCACATTCTCAGCAGAGGACGCCAGGTTCATCAACGTAAAACACCTGAGATTTTGTTGTGAGCACGGACAAGGAATGAGATGTCAAGGACAGGTGTGCTTGATGCTGGAAAATTTGCATTGTCCAACTTACGCTGCCTCGTGGACTTCAAACGAGTTTGGATGAGCGATCATCCCCTTGATTATAATATCAACCTCCTTTTCATTGACGGGTAGTGTAGATTGACTTGCTTCGTCTACCACCAGATTGCCTAAGATTACGCAACCATCTGATTGTATCGCTTGATTATACACGTGCGTCTGCATAACAGCTGCAACAATTGCTATACCACCCTGCGAGAGCAGCATCGATTTACCAACACTATCAAAAGAAATCACCTTCAAAGCTCTCAATGCCATAACCTGCAATTCATCTGGCTCAAAATGGATTTGAATGGCATCCAGTATAACCTTGCACCCACCGTTCTGTGCGATGTGCTTTTGATAGTTAATTGACAAGGACCACAATACGGCACACACCACTTGTTGAATTTTGACAAATCTTTGATAGATTTGTGCAGCTTCTACGATTGCGTCCAACGCAGATATGGCCCCAGCACCGTCATCGTCGTCAAAGATCATCATCTTCTTGTTTTCGTCACTCTTGCCCGCAAGGACCCTCAGCTTTTCTAGGCAAAACATAGCCAGGTCTGTGCGCATGCATTCTGCTTTGGCTGCTTTGGCATTGGCATTTTCCTGAATGAGTGCGAACTTCAATTGATAGATGGCTTCCTTGTAAAGTCCTGTTGTGTTGAACATCTCAAAGAATTCATGCAAAGACTTCAAATCCGGGGCAGCACTATTCAAGTAACTTTCCACCGCGGCATGAGGAATAGCGGGTTCGCGTATTTGATGACTAGACATAGAAAGCTGGTTGCTGCTCGAGGAACTACTCGATGACTCGTCGATGGCGCCTAACCTCCTTGTACTATCGAAATTTCTTCTCGATCCAATTGTGTTGACAGTTCCCTGCAAGGCCGTATCTAAAGTTAGATACGACACATCGTCTTGAATATCTTGTACCTCAAGTTCGGAACCCATAAAGGCCCCGGAGCCAGGGATGAACTTGGCAGCGTGATGTGGGTTCTTGGCTAAGTAAAGTTGCACNACCCATAAAGGCCCCGGAGCCAGGGATGAACTTGGCAGCGTGATGTGGGTTCTTGGCTAAGTAAAGTTGCACTTGCATTTGAAGGTTGTCAAGCTGCACATCATCCTCCAAGCTAGAATGCGAGGCATCTCCTCTTCTAGCCGAGCTGGGAACGCTAGGTAATTTTCTATCCCCCCTCTCCCCCCCTCCTCGATGGTCTAATGCCGAGTGATTACGATCAGAATCCCGCGGATGATTGCGATTGAGTTGCACATCGTCTTCCAAGAGATTTCTTTTCGCCCTATTGTTGACGCTGGGTCTCATCTCCCCCCCTCGACGGTGATCGTACGCCGAGCAATTACGATCAGAATCCCGTGGATGATGGCTGTCAAGTTGCACATCGTCCTCCAAGATAGAAGTCGAGAAATCCCCCCGGTTCGAAATATTGGGAACACCAGGAGAGTTTCTAGCTTGAGGTACTCCATGGTGGTCATACGCCAAGCGATCACGATCAGAATCCTGCGCGTAGGGGATTTTTCGATCATTTGGTTGGGATGGGGAGTGCGGTGGGGAGTATGTTGGATTAACGTTATATTTGGGGGTTTGCTCCTCTGATTTTTCATCATAAGGTTGCTGGGTCGGGTAATGGTGCCCATATGGAAAATCGCCATTTTGCTTCCTGTATTGAGCTGAGGAGGGAACGTTGCCCAGGTTGGCATCTTGGTGCCCTGCTGCCATCTGTGATTTTGGTTTTCTCACATTCCCGTGTTCTACATTTTTCTGCTCCTGATGTTGCTGTTCTTGTTGCTGCCAATTGGGGTCTTCAGCAAATTGAGGCGATCGATGTTCCCGGGGAGTATCTTCGTCCAAAGAATCTACTGGAAGGGATTTTGAGTGGCGAAAGTTTGCCTGTCGCGTTAGCCCGCGCATTGTACCGTTTGGCATGCTCGGCACAGCATCGCGCCGCTCATTGCCGCCAACGCGCGGTGGACAGGACCTCGTCATAGGGGGATGGCATTTCAAACAAGTCCCATTGAGGACCTTCCCCTCCACCGTTAGCGGGATTTTGTCCTTGTGAATCCCCCCGAATCCGATGCGTTTCTTGATTTCGAAACATTGGACGGGGTGTTCGTTTGGACATGTGCCACAAAAGCCCTTGCGCAGACGATCGGATAGAATTTGGTCGGGGGATTTGACACGTCCGAATGAATTTAGGTCATCCATGGTTCAGTCATCTATCATCTAAGTGAACCAATCTTTGCGTCTCGTGGAGTGGGCAGACCCATTGTTTTTCTGCTTCCGGCTGGGTGTCGGGTCATCAGGGAGCTGCCCTTCTCCATCCATGCTGCTCAGGTGCCCGCCTTCAAGTTGCTCGAACACGTCTACCTCTATTATATTATTATGCGAAAACGAAAGTCGGATCGAAATTAAGAAGACTCCAAGCGCTATGGGGATCCCCGAACCGCTTCGGTCTTGAATTCCTACGTAGAAACATATTCATATGCGTTTTGAAATTTTAGGAGTTGACACCGTGGGCCGCCTTATGTTTTCTACGTNCGTAGAAACATATTCATATGCGTTTTGAAATTTTAGGAGTTGACACCGTGGGCCGCCTTATGTTTTCTACGTGTATCGTACAAAAGCGTGTGGCTTGGCAAAAGTCAAAAGTACGTCGTGTGTCCACTGGGCAAAGATAGATATTCATATCGGATTCCGTAGTACTTTACTCTACACTCAAAAGAGGGAATTGTTAGGAAGATCATGGCCTCCTCCGCCCCTACTTACGCCAGCCAATGGAACACAAATCTCTAGTAATAATAACAGGTGCGTCGCGGGGAATTGGAAGAGCCGTCGCGCTTGCCACAGCGGACGCAGTCGCGGACTCGTCGCGGTACGGCAAGGCGTGTACTCCTAGCAGCAACGAACGGTCGCAGGCGGCGATGTTATCCGCGCCTCTGCTAATGGTCCTGATCTCACGATCGGCGGAGTCGCTGCGCGAAGCTGCGCGTATGACCGAGGAACGGGGACGCGGAGCGGTGACCGCGCGTTGTCACGAGATGGATCTGTCCGATCTAGACACCGTCGGGGACGAGTTCCAATCGGTATTAGAATCCTCGTCGCGTGCCGGACGGTACGACTCGTGTTTGTTAGTCAACAACGCCGGCTCGGTGGGGCCGGTGGGATTGGCCTCCTCGTTATTTTCTCCTGGCGAGTCAAACAACATGAGGGAATTGCGACGAGCCGTAGACTTGAACGTCACGTCGTCGATTTGGATATCGGCCCAATTCACGAAGAAGTTCCTCGATTCGCCTTCGATAGCATGCACATCGACGGCGGGATCTCCGTTGGTTCGGATTGTCAATACATCGTCGTTGTGCGCGCTCGAACCATTCCCCACCATGTCGATCTATTCTGCCGGCAAAGCCGGAAGGGATATGTTTCACAGGGCACTTGCGAAAGAACATTCAACCGACTATTCCCACGAGGATTCGTCGAGTCATCCCAACGGTAATAGGCAGGGACGAAGGCAGATGTTCAAAGTGTTGAATTACGCGCCGGGACTGTGCGATACTCAAATGTCAGAATACCTCGCGGATTGCGCCGTTCTGGATGAAGGACTGCACGAGTATTATACAAAGTCAAAGGAGGACGATAAATGGATACGGCCGGAAGACACGGCGAAGAAATTGATTCGGATAATTGACTTGGACGAGTTCGAGAGTGGGTCACACGTGGATTATTGGGACGTTTGAAAAGAAAATATAGGTACCACCAGAAAGCCACCATATCAAGCGAAATACCACTTCTATTTTTGCAGTGCTAGTGTGATTAAGTATTATTTATCGAAATCAAACAAAGAGGATTCACTCTTCTAGAGGCACTTCACTTTAAGGAGATAAACTTGGTCCCCTGCTGCTACGGCTCTTTTCCCCCGTTTAGTTGCTCGTTTTGATTTTAAGAAGTATGTAATGCGGGAGGATGGAAGTATTTGTTGGGCCTAGAAAGAGAGATAAAGTTAACCAAAGTATTGTTATTTCCCCCCCAATAGGTAGGGCCAAGGCCTAACGCACGCGGGCAATTCAATGTGGTATTTCTAACGATAATAATATGTGTGCTGTTGTCTCTGATGTACAATAGCGTATTTTAGCGGTAGGAATCGGTAGTGGTTTTTGTAGAGCTTTTTCAAGGCGGTCCGCCACACAAAACTCACACCTTTTTTACTTTACACCCAATCAACGACGCGATTCTCCGACGATATAATACCTGCTTCTTCATTCAATCAATTGATTGGCATCGTTCCAACCCAAAGCCAATAATACTTACAGCACCACCGAAGGCGGGTCGCCGAGGGGGGGGTGGGGGGGGAGGATCGCCGTCGTCGTCATATCACATTATATACTATCGAGGGGGGAAACACTTACACTTACACATACCCCCCGGCGGGGGCGAGAAGGGACGGAGAGAAAAACAATAATGAAGGGCAGGATCCCGCCCGCCCTGGCGGCTACGCGCTGGCGTCGATCGTTGGCCCTGCTGTCCAAGGTCTTCGACCTGCACATGCCGTACCTCGCCACGTCGTTGCACCTGCGCGTCGAATTCGCCCTGTGGCTGTGCACCCTCCTCCTCGTGTCGGCGTCGTCGCACGTATTGTACAAGCGATCGTACCTGACGACCTACGGCGATTGGACGTTCCTGTTCTGGGTCGGGACGTGGCTCGGCCGACACGTCCTGATCCGCCTGGCGTGCACGATATCGTGGATATGTCCCCCCTCCCCCTCCTCCTCGTCGTCGTCCTCCTCCTATTCGCGGGGGGCGGGGGGAAGCGCGACGGCGGGGGATCGTCATCGGGTAGGACGACGACCGCGACTCGGCGGGAGCTGGAGGAGGCGCAGGGCGTTCGAGACGTGGATGCATCGTCATCGGGGCGGCGTCCGCTGCGTCGGCGGCTACGACGACGACTACTACGACGACTACGACTACGACGACGGCTGCGGCGGCGGACGATCGTGGACGACGGCGATCCGCCGTCGCTACCATCGCCTGCGATACGCGCTCCGCCTCCTCCTGTCGCCGCACGACGCGCTCTCCCTCCTCGTCGGGTGGGTCCAGTCCTCCGCCATGGCGGGACAGTACTGCGACGCCTCCGCGGCCAACGGCGTAGCGAGCGCGGCGACGATCGGCGGCGGCGGAGGGGGCGGGGGAGGAGGGACGATGCACCCCCTTTTCGGGGTCGTCGGACTCGCGGACGTACCGACGTCGACGAGGAGTGGGGGGTCGTCCTCCGGTCATCATCATCATCATCATCATCACGGCCATCATCATCACCATCACCACCACTACCACCACTCGCATTCCTTCGGGCGGGATCATCATCACCCGTCGGTCGGATTGTACCCCCACCAGTCGAACGGCGTCGTCCGGCGCGCCGCCGTCATGCTCTCGTTGGCGAGGTCGTGGTCAGTGATGTTCTTTTTTTCTTTGTCGGCCTTTCTTTCCTCTCTCCTGGGGGATCGCTCGGGCACGCGCGCGCGTATATATTTATTCTTCATCCCTCGTTTTCATTCTCACCCTCCTTTTTTCTTTTCGTCGAACTCGTCCTTTTCTATCTCACCCGATGTCGGCGTCGTCATGTCAATTTTTTTGCAGGGGAACCCTCTGCGGATTGTCGTTCGCAATCTGGTCGTTGTTGCGAGGGGAGAGAGTAGGCACGCGCGGGGCGGTGGGTGAGGTTGTGGGGATCGCGGGGGGCGCGATATGGGATTGGACGAAATCGTGTCTTTCGTACGTGGGACTGTCGTCGGAATCGAAGACGGGATCTTCCTCCGGTCCGTTGGAATCGTCGTTCGCGCCTGGAGGAGGAGGAGGAGGAGGAGGGGGCGGTGGAGGCGGCGGCGGTGGCAAACGTCACCGCGGCAAGAAGTCGTCCGGCCATGCCCATCCCGGAGATTCGCAGCCGTCGCAACATCGCAACAATGCCGTCGGCGTCGTGGAGGCCGATAAGTCCTTGGATTTTATCACGGGGAAGCTAACCTTCCGTCTCTTTCCCAACTCGATACGGTCCCAGGCCCTGCACATCCAGCAGATGCGCACCTCGGACATGTACCGGACGTTGGAGAAGGCGTGGGAGGCGTCTCCATCCTCGCAGCTGCTGGTGGCCATCCTGGCGACGATTTTCTTATTGTCTGGATGGCTATTCGCCCTGGGCGGGTACTCATGGCTGCTCGGGAATGGTGGCGTCGCCAACGACGTTGAATACCAAACGGTCGAATCGAACTCGCCGAACTTCGGTGTCAATCCCAACAGCGTCCATTACGATGCTAACAAGGGACATTATTGGAGGAACCAGTCACCCTTTCCGGCGCCGGCCATCTTCGATGTGGAGCCTCCCTCCTGGGTGAGCCTGATGTTCTTGGTCATGACATTCGGGACGGCATCCAGCCTCATCCTCTACGGCAGGGTTATGCTTCCCATTCCAGAATTCGTGGCCGGGACCAACGTTTTGAAGGCGATTAGGGCGGAGACTAGGATACTGGGAGGCGGTACCGGCGGAGGAACGGGCAAGACGTCTAAGCTGAAAGACAAGGACCTTCCCTGGGCGGAAAACTACAAATCCATCACTACCGAGAATCGCCTACGGCTCTATTACAAGGTTGCCGTCGTTCGTGTTCTTGAAAATATCTACTTGTGCACAGGTAAGTTTCGTGGTGTCGTATTATCCTGTTTCGTTTTTTACGGATCCTACTGGTTTCTCACAACCTCCGTATATCCTCGCTCTGCAGTTTTGCCTCAAACTGAAATCGTTTGCCGATACACCGAACACTGTGAGCCCGGGCCGGTTATTTGGGGTCCATCTGGAGTTACGGGCATAGCTGGCAGGAGATTCGGCAAGGGAACGTCTCTATTGACGAGCTCATTCGATGCCTTAGTGGGGGACGATACCGCCACGCGGCTGATCACCACCTCCACGGTGCTCGTCACGGCGATATGCCTGGTGGCGCAAATGACTTTGATGAATCGGACTTACCTTGCCATAATGGGATACATCAGCGGCGAATGGGAGTTAGTAACAGAAAAAGGCGACGGCGACGATGAAGATTTATCCTTACCCTCATCGCGTTTTTGGCCGAAGTCGTTGCTCTACGATATTTTTGGCATCGGCTCGAAGCCTGCACAGTCCCATCAACTCCGTCGATCCAACACGCTCATGCAGTGGGATCCGAAACGTCGCTACCAAAAAGGAGATCGCATTGCGTATGACGACGCCGTGTACGAGGCCGTTTCGAACTCTCCCGAAGGACCGCCGTTCGATCCTTTCCTCCGCGCGGCACACGACATCTTTGGCGACGAGCTTGGCCATCCCAGTTCATCGAATTTGATGCCTTGCCTGTCAATGGGTTGTTTGGTCCTAGCGAGCATGATGCTCTCGTCAATGCTCATTTGGAGGAATGCCGGTTGGAATTATCACCCGCTATTACTTTGCCTTGCGTCTGCTTTGATTGCCGGATATGCGATAAACCATTCGACTGAGAGAAGTATACATGGAATGAGGAAAATTGCCCAAGAGATAGCAGAAAACAAATCAACTTAGTTGGAAGGAACTAGTGTTCTCAGCTGTCACTACCGACCACACCAAGATTATCAGCTTCCTTCGCAGAGCGTCTTTGCATCAATAGGTAATGAGATTTTATTGCATCACAAAGTACTAGAGATACCACGTCCATCCATTGGCACGTAGAGTAATACGTAATACCCCTTCCCCCTTTCCCTGATTTTAGCGGCCCCCCTCGCGTATCACTTCCAAATCATGCTGAAAGTAAAGGAGGTCATTGTTCACGATCTGTCTCATGTACTGCAACCGAGTGGCGTGGCAATCGTGTATCCATCCAACATCAGCCGCATTCTTTCCCCACAATAGGTAATGTACTAGTTACTCTAGATACGAATGCCTGTATGGTGACAGAAAAGGGGGAACCCCTGCCTACGTGGGAATCATACGGTATGCTTTGTCTCGCTCCGTACATGGGAATAGAAGTTATATGTGAAAAAATCAGGCGAAAATCGTCTCAACGAAGCGAAAACTATTAGTCAGCCCGCGAAACGACTCCAAAAGATTCTTTTTGTGTTTGACTTCCAGATTCGTTCGTTGGTCGCTTCTTGTCACGAAACATTCTTGGACAAACTTGGCCGCCACTGCCACTGCCGGCCCTCCCAAGTCTCAAGTCCTCAATACACGGATCGCCTCAAACAACATGACGATGCCTCCTCCCATCCAATCCGCCGCCGAAATCATCGAGTCGGCCATGTCGGCCATGACCGACGCCGCATCTCCCGCTCTCTTCGACGTGACCATCGTCTGCACCACCGATGACTTCCAGGCCGCCTACTGGATGGAGCGACTCAGCAAGGGCATTTGCAAGGGCAATGGCGGCGGCGGCGTCTATCCCATGGTCCTGGCCGTTTCCGAGGACTGGTCCTCCCCGTCAGGAGCGGGAAACGGATTGGGAACACTCTACGCCTTCCAGAAAGCTTGTCGCGTCGCGAAGGAAAAGTACGACGTTGACCTCGCGGTCGAGCTAATGGGGGGGAAGGTATCGGCGGCGCTGTATCATACCGCCGGGAAGGGCACGAGGTTGGCGCCCTTGCCGGCGAGCGAGAACAATAATAAGCCGGGCGTGGTGAGTAGTCATAACATAAATATCTTTGTCAAGATTGGTAATTGAATTCTTGGTCATTCTTTGTTCGAGACGAGTGATGTGCGGTCGGGGTGGGGGGGGGGCGGGGGGGATTCGATATCAGCGAGATGAATAACGTACACTTCTCTCAGTCGAGCGTTTCGAATTATTTCTGATTATCATGTCCTCCATCCAACTCTTTGTTTAATTACCAATATATAACAGAAACTCCCCGTCTGCCACAAGCTCTCCGACGGCACTTTCGAACCCATCACCGTCCTCGAGGCAGTTGTGCGCCAAACTGGCATCTACGCCTCCTCTCGCTCAGGCCGTCTGTCCGTCTTTTGGGGCGATCAAATCTTCGTCCCTACATCTCCCTTCGATTGCACTCCTACCCACCATGTCGATATCATGTGCAGCCTCGAAAAGGAGCCACCGACTGAAAAGGTTTGGAAGGAGAAAGGATTAGAAAAGTATGGCGTCATTGCTGTTAGTGGCGGGGACAGTGGAGATGCTGCGCAGGTGGAGAAGGTGGATCATGCAACTGCTGTGCGGATGCTAAAAAACTTGGGTGATATTGCTCGGGTCGGACCCAGTTTGGGTAGCTTTTCGGTCAGTGCCAAGATTTTGGAAGCACTCTGCGAGGAATTCAAGGCAGAGTTGGACGCAAAAGACGGAAAGCTTGACACTGGTACGGAAAGAATAAATTGCCCTCTATTTGATTGTTGCTGCTGATATGAAATGTTCATACTCATTCATTAACTAATTGTCTTACACATTCTGCAACACTAGATCCACACTTCTGGATGCCACTCACACTACCCCAAGATGAATACATCTCTCTCATGTCTCAAAAGGGAGTGGATGATGATGAATCTCGCGCACATCATGTTCGCATGACGAAAATGAAAGTCGCCTTTCTTGCTGCCAACCCAGAGCTGGGGCTCTTTGGTGCTGTCGATGTGGGTAGCAGCGCTTGCTGGTGGGATTATGGACTGCTCAAGCTTTATATTGCCAACAACCTAAAATTGTCCGAAGATGGAGCCGATGCTGACTTGTTGCGTCGTTTCTTCGGCGTGACTTCTCGCAGCATGAATTCTGAACTTTCTGGCGTTACTGTGGATGGAAGCTCATGTGTCTCCTCGTGCAAGGCAAACTGTGGGTCAGTGGGTGCACATGCGGCCATGGCGTCAGTGGAGGCGCACGAGATTCAAATAGGTGATAACGCCATTGTTGTGAATTGTGCCGCCAAGAAAATCGTCGCTGGCAAGGGTGCAGTGTTGTACAACCTAGTCAGTGAGTCTGAAGAAGGAATCGTAGCAGAAGATGGAGATGTCATTGTTTCTGTTTCAGACGTACACGGATCGTCCATGTTGTTGAAAAGTAAGATTGGTATTTGTGGAGGCGATGCATGGAAGAAGTTACTGGATGGGAACATTATGTCCTTTGAGGAAGTGCATAAGCAGAACTGGAACTCGGATGTGTCTACCATTGAAAAGAAGAGGAAGGATCTGTTCAAGAAGGCTTCAAGCTCTTTCGGCCTTTAAAGACACAACTATTCAGTGTTTATAACCATGAAACTCTAGAGAGCTAGTACAGAAACGGGCTTAGTCCCAAAACCAGTTTTAGACTCGTATACGTCACTGCTTACATCATTGAATTCTCGTACATTTTAATAATTACTTGTATGGCAAGAACTCGCATTGCTCGTACTGTCTCGCTGAAAACTCACAATCAAACCAATACTCTCTCACTGAAAATCACAAAACAGAGGTTGCTCAGTATGGGAAGGGATTGACTCGCATGGGGTCGAAGTTGGCACTACTTCCCATCTGAGACGCCCCGCCCATCGACGGCCCTCCGACGAAAACCGCTCCGCCCCCCCCCCCAGGAGGGCCAAACGACTGCGACTGCCACTGCGGTGCCTGCTGCATGCCGTATTGCGTCGTGGTAGCCATAGGCTGATTCTGCTGCTGCGCCATGGGCGAGGCCATGCCGATGGAGCTCGTCGACATGGGCGACATCATCGGGTTGCTCACGCCGGCGTTTATCGAGGACCCGCCGAAGGCATTGTTGTAATCGTCCCAGGTGGGAGGGGGGGGCACCGCGAAGGACGCGTCCGACGCGTGCATCATCCCGCGGGGGGTGATCGGATTGGAAGATATCGTCCCGGCGCTGCTCCACGGCTGTTGGGATCGGAATGTGGGATCCCAGCACGGCTGCTCCTGGGCGGGGTGCAGTCGTCCGGCGGAGGATCGAGCCGGCGGAATTGGCGGACGCGGGGGGGGAGGCGCGCCGTTGACGTCCCACGCGGCATTCGCCGCGAAGGAAGCCGTCGTGATATCGTCGTCCATGGCCGAAAAGTCGGCCGGTCTCTCGAAATTGCCCGGGAACACATACTTGGGCGTCCCGTCGTCGTCGCCGAAGTCGATCAAATCGTCCTCCCCGATGGATGTCAATTTGTTTGAATTATTCCCCCTCTTAGCGTGCCGATTATTATTATCGTCCTTGCTCCTCCCATTGCCGTACGATCCGTCGTTCTCCTCCGAGGATCCGCGGCGAGGCTGAGACTCAACCGCGCGAGGACGGACGATCCGCCGACTCTCCTCCCACTCCCTCAGCGACGCCTCCGTCGCGATCCTCACCATGCGCTCCTCGTCCGATTCCGACCGGGGCGACATGGCCTTGTGTTCGCTCTTGGAGATGGACCCGCCGCGACCGTACGAATGATGGGCGGGCGATGTGCGCTTGGAAGCCTTGTCGAAGTAATACTCGTCGACCAGCCGCCCCTTCCCCTCGAAGGCGCCGTCGTTCTCGGCGTCGTGCGCGATATGCCGCCGCTCGCCACCCCGCACCCCCCCCCCCCAGCCCCCGGCGTTGTCCCCCTCGCCGCCCTCCGACCTCAACATCCCCCACCGACTGACCTTCTCCCACATCCTATCCGTGCCGAGCTCGTACACGGCGGGCATGGAGAAGTAGCTCAGCCCGTCGACGCTTAGGTCGTACTGTCGGAACGTCTCCCCGGAATCGTTAACGACCATGTTCCTAGCGCCGAGGGGGGTGCGGGCGTAGCACCGTATGTCGAGGCGATGTCGGCCGTTGTGCCTGTGATCGGGAAGGTCGAATCCCCTGTGGAAGGACGCCGCGAACGGGTTGAAGACTGACGGCTCGACGGGCTCGTGGCGGTATATCTCCCTCGAGTCGACGTATATGTGCGCCTTCCCGGTGAGGAGGCTCCACACGAGCATGACCTCGTGCTCCCTCCCGCGGCATTCCACCCCCTTCTTCTCGTGACGGGACGACGGGACGCGCGCGCCGTCCGGTCCGACGTAGTTGTCGTCGTCGTCGAAGAGGTGGGGGAAGACCGCGGGGGGGTGGGCGAAGCCGAATTTCCACACCAGCCTGCGCTTCGTTAGTTCGAGGTGTCGTCCCTTGGATTCCACGGAGAAATCGACCTGGTAGGGTATCGCGAAGAGGACGTTCGGGCGCGGGTGGGGGCCGCCGGGCATGGTTCGCGAATGATGTTCGATTCGAGAGCGGTAGTTGTGTGTAAGTGTATGTATCCTCGACGCGACGAAAGGCCACAATTATTTAGCGAATGGCGATGCCCAACTGTGCTCCCAAAAGCGAGACTGCCGCCCGGAGAGATGATTTAAATATAACGTGAATCGGAAGCGGTTACCGTCCCCTCGGCTTGCTTCTTCGACCAAGAACGCAAGCTTTGCACGACCACCAGGGGCGACGGATGACAGATGAAGTTGCGGAAGATCTCGATCCACGGCCTTCGCGTTTTTTGAGGTACGACATACGATAGATAGATGGGTATCGTATCTTCTACTACCGTAAAAGCCGGGGCATAAGCAACACTCACTAAATAAGACAGAAATCTAAGATAATTAGCAATCC
>JALLAZ010000674.1:0-12918 GCA_036939755.1 Stephanodiscus triporus | reverse complement strand
TCCGATCTCCAAGACAGTCATAAATCTCCTCGATCAACCGACGCTGGCGCTTTCTTTGGGGGGTGTCCATGACGTCCTCGAACTTGAGACTCAATGTCAAAAATAGATAACACAGAGTGCCCTAAAGCGGCAGCAACAATCAAATCCACCTGGTAAGGTGGAACGTTTGATGACATGATGTGAAAGAAAGGAGGCGGCGCACAGCAACCCCTATTTTTTGGATCGCGACGCTTTTCGGACATGGCAATGGTTTCTGATTCTAGCAGCGGGGGATATTATTATTTGACACACCTCGGTATCCTCCCATTTGTATTAATTCCTTTGAATCCTTGATAATTTGGTATAAATTTTATTTTTCCCTTTTTGGTGTGTTGTTTCATCACTTGCCATGAAGAAATGAGTGGGCCTGTACCTGCACTCAACAATTTCAGGGCCTCAGTTGGGTTTTACTTCCATGTGATTTTGTTCATAGGAAAGTTGGTTTTCGCTTTTTCCACCTGTAAACAGGGGTACGTTACCCCAAGCCAAAATTGGATTTTTGGGGTATGATTTGGGGGTACAATAGTTCAAGTCTGACGACTGGACCTAGGTTCGTCGTCCCTCAACGGACACATGATGTCATGATTGGATACATCCAATTCTAATGCTAATCCTACCTAGATGCTAATGCTAGTCAAGTGCTCGTGGTGCCAAAAAGTGAAGGGTTTAGTATCCCCAGATGCGAACCCAAACCCAAACCCTGACTCCCTGGGGACAAAATGTCGCCCCAGCAACCGTCCTGGTCATCCCCAGGGGTCAGGGGGGGAGCACCACCCACCCGTGACGAGGTATCGAGACGGACCCCAGTGGACGCCTTGTTTCTAGCGGGCGTCAGGAAAGTCCGTCACGAGCGGAACCACACGAAACCTGTCCTAAAAAGATGACATGTAACCCGAGCTTTATTTTTCGACCATCTCTTGCTGATGATGTCATCCCGCGCTCGGCGTAGTTTTGGAAACCTGTACATTGTCACAGAAAACATAAAACATAATAACCCCCTTTTGTTGTTGACAATCAGTGATTGATGCCTATTCCCAGTCATAATCAGAGAGAACACACTTGCTTGTCACGTTGTGATATGCATTGCCATGTACGTTGACGAACTTGAAATTTCGTTTCATGTTAGTAGTCATACCCTCAGAGTAGCATGCAAGCTGTTCCCGAATGTACTCTTTGAAGGTATATCCCGACAAGGCCAAAGCGTTGGCACCGCCGCATCGGAGCGAGTGTGTATCGATTAATTCGATGGGTATACCCCGTTTCTCGAGGTATTCCAGAAGTGTAGCCACTAATTTGAGCGCTTTGCTTACGTCTTCGCCAATGACATCAAATTTCTTCCCCTCGTGATAAAACGTTGATAGAAAACTTGACTTCGCTGCTCCTTGTTGACGAAGGTGGATGACTCGTCGGCCAAGCGCCCGAATTGGGCAATGGATTGCCTCGCCATTTGTTTCCTGATACACACACACCCCTTTCCATCCGTTTTTCTGGTTGTCAAGCTTAAGGGTTGTGCTATCAGCGGACAAGATGAGTTCGTAAGGCGCATTTTTTGGGAGGCAGCGGAGCTGTCCCACTTTTGTTTTTTTAAGGTGACGTCCTCAAGTTTGAACTGTACCGTTTGTTTTGTGTTCCCCGCTTGCTTTTGACCACGTACTCTCCAATTCAAAGGAGGTAATAAAATGCGATTAAGGTGAGATCTCCTACCGCCTGTGTATGCGATGTGCCCCCCGCTGTGCTGTATCCTAAGTCAACAAGCAGCTTCGGCACATCCGATTCGATTGGTAACATTTTTTGCGTCTGTGGATCGTCCTTTGCGTATCCCTCAATCATAATCTGTATTGCAGGGAGAAATTTGTCTGGCCCTAAGACTTTTGTCGGATTGTCTCCGACGGCCATGGATATTGTCTGCCCAACGGCAGTAATTGCGCCTGTAACTGTCGGAGCCTGTACCTGTCGTCCTATGGGATGGGTTGTCATGCTCCATTTGTCAGTGGGGGGGAAAGCACGTTGAGGCTGCATGGATGAGGGAGATGGAGTTTCTTCGTCTTGATTTTTAAGGAGCTTTGTCAGGGGAAGGAGCTGTGTTCATGGTGAGTGGGAGGAGAGGGGGACAAACTGGGAGGGCGTCCATGGGAGGAAGGGAAGCGTCGGAGGGTGGTGCATTTGCCATGGTGATGCAATTTTTCCCTTGTTTTTTGTGATGAAGCTATGAAGTAGGAACATCAGGTAGATGATGTAGGGAGTGTGTATGTAGATGGTTGTGGGGTGGCAGATTTTTCTCGTAGGTATCTCATTACGTCACATAAATAGGCCTCCTGTGCATTGTTGATGAGCTTGAAATACTTGGAGGCTTCTACATGTGACATCCCTGTTTGCACGGGATCTTATTTGTTGGGGTGATAAATTTGAGCAAGTGGGCAATATTTTACCTTCTTCACTTCGGTTTCGTAACAAGAACAACCAATTGATCTGGCGAATTAAACATATTATACAGTACCGTTTTACCATAACTGTTGTATTTTTATTGTATCAAATGCATACAAACCTACAAATTATCTTTAATACCGTTCAATTAGAGCGTATTTAATATTTATAATCAAAATAATAATTTTATATAGATAATTTGAGGTTCATTACTCAATTATAAAAGATCAACAGTAGAAGGATTAAGTCATATGCAACAGTTTATCTTGTTAGAATTAAATTATTTATTGTTGATAGAAAACATATTTGATATTATTATAATATTATAACTTGTGTAACAGATTCCCCACAAAAGCCAGATACATTTTCTATCATATCCTACCATTTATTGCCAGAACCAGCACATTGGTGCATAAGATGGAGTAAACCCAACAAAAAACCAACGATTTTTTAGATATATCTAAGTTAGTAGGTACGTACTTTACTCTCTAGTATCTGGTTGAGTGTAACATAATTTGGTACAAATAATACGGTACTACATCAAGTACCTGTTATCCCAATAACAACACACTACACGCCACAACCTCCAAAAAACACCAACACCATGATTTCCCCAGTCGCCAGCTTCCAGCGGCTCCAATTTCATAGGTAAGTGTGATCGCCGTATGTTGCGCAATTGATATCGATCAACGCAACAGGGCGATGGAATTATTTTACATGTAACTAACTAATTCTCTATTTTATTGGCTATTATTTTAGCAAATACTTGTGCCTTTCTTTTGGCCGTTGCGTCAAACCAACGCGCACTGACTCCAGCTATCCGCTGATATTTTTTTTGCTGATGCCGCCCCAGTCCTCATCATGTTTGGGGGGGCGCCATTGTCATGGTTGTCGTTGGCACCAGCGTGGAGGCACGTGGTAAGTATTTAGGTGGTACGATACATAGGTAGGAATACATCATAGAATACTTGTTAGATAAATTAAAATACATAGAGAAAAAAACATGTGGTAATATCTTTGAGTCATACCATCTCAAATTGCGGAGATGGTTCTGGAAGGTTCGAAGTGTCTTTTCTCACAATGTGAGAAAAGACACTAAACACTCTGCTTCATGAATAAAAACTAATATGTACTTAAAAATTTAAATTTTTTTAAGAAAACTTAAAGGTATCTTAGATCCAGTGACCTGTATCTGAGATCCAACTTAATTTGCCAGATCAATTTGTTGGTGTTGTGGCGCAGCACAACACAAAACACAACACACAACACACAACACACAACACACAACACACAACACACAACACACAACACAACAACCATCTTGAGCCGCCGCCACCCCACTCCCATTGGCTTTTCCCTCTCTCTCCATGGGAAGAGCAGCAGCACCATCAAATCATGGCGCCGCCGCTCCCCAAATGCCGTGCACAGGCTGCGAGGCCATTGGGAGTGCGTTTGCTGTCGTTGGATCGCTTGCTTGGGGGGGCAAAAAGAGAGGGTTCAAAAATAGAGAGAGGGAGGGCTGCCTGGGTCCTTAAAGGTGGCTGCCATGTTGTGAATACGTGCAACAATCAAATAGAAGTCAGCGTCGACAATGGAGGGGATGTTGGGGAGGATGCACAACCAGGGTGGAACTTATGAGGGGGATGCCGTGTCACCGGTATGACCATCGAATTAAATCAACAAAAATTAAGAGAGAGGGAGGTGAGGCCATGGCCGTAGATAGCAGCTGTTTGATGGGGGTAACACAACAACCAACCAAATTTGGTGTCAATGGTGGAAGAGACATCGGGGAAGGCGCGTGACCGCTTCGGAACGTATGGGGGGGCTGTTTTAGCTGTGTTTGGGGTGGCAAACTGAGCGGCAAAAATATACAAAAATTACAATACGATGAGGCCATAAACGGCCACAAAACGGCAAATGAAAACACACAAAAAAATGCGGCCATGACGGGGGGGGTGGGGGTGGGATTGGACGAGTGAATGGTGGGGGGCGCTGGGGAAGCGTGATTAGATCATTTGGGGGGCAATCAAGTCGGAGTAAATGAAAAATAAAAGATAAAATAGATCAGTTTGTTATTAAATTATAATCTTTCTCAGCCAATATAAATAATCAAATAAAATCCTTCAAAAGAGCCATCGACCACCCCATCGCAGAGGTGGTACTGAGAGGGTTTTTTTTATCGCAATAGCCGTGCCGCTGGACCCCCCGGCAAACAGCTCCACCATGGTTGGGCTTCATTTTGGCATTTCAATCATCTATTCGTACTTTTTCCTACGCAAGAAACCAATGAGAGGTAGGTTGTTGTTTTTTTGTGATATTGCAGAGTAAAAATAATAATTACCCAAATTGCGAAGAACTTCTCGGCCAAAAAGCCGTTGGATTTTTTCCAATAATTGAAAATGTAAAGAATTGGTCCAGCTAGGATGAGAACCAGGTCCACTACTTTGTTCCCAGCTGGGACATCCCCAATTGTCCCCCCCCTCATTCCCACACCTTTTGCTTCGTTCACTAGTTTAACGGAAAACAATACACACACCAGGTGTGACAGATGTTACTAAGGTCCAATGAGTTTTTTTGGCAGGAGAGGATTCACACCACACCCCCTCCTTGCCCAAATGCAATAAGCCCCAGTGGCAGTGTAATGATAATCTAATCTTATCTCTAATCTAAGCTGTGGTCAAAGGTCTAAGGTCCACTAAAAAGTCAATGTGTTGTCACCCTACCTTGTAATTATGGTTGACATCATTTTTGATTGGGAATAGACAAGAAATTAATGTTCATTATCCACTGTCGCCATGATGACTAGTATCATGTAATACATTAATTACTTTCAGGGTTTCGATAGTGTTTTTTTCTGCCTGGTCGTATCTTTGAATTCCTTTTTGGTTACCATTCTGGCCCTTACACTAACTAATATCAATCATTAAGTGCAAGTTCATGATGCACTATCACATCTTATCAGGATTATCTCCATTTGAAATCGCACCATGTACCTATGCATCATTATGATCCTATTCAAGCAACTCACTGCCAAAGCGCCGTTCCACGCTCATTACAGAGTGGACTTTCATCAATTTATCCATCAGACTTTGGAGTTCTTGTAGATCAGACACCTTCACGAGGAATTCTAGGGTACAATGCTCTACGGATGAGCTGCTACCAGTTTTGAGAATTTCTGAATTCTTCGACGCTATAACGCTGCAGTCGGCCAATAGCAGTTTACGATCATTGGCCATGATGACTATCTCGACAAGGAAAGTTTCTTTGTTCCACTCATCCCAAGAATCTGCCTCTGGCCAAACTAATTTGACAGGATCCCCAATCACGTCATCGCCGTTTCCACCAGATTTTGCATCATTTATCGCCTGCTGTGCATAGGGACACTCGAGTCTATGAATTATAGTTGGGGCATCGGGTAGGCGCCCTTTCGTTCCAATGATTGCGTCCCCACGAATCGGGAGGCAATGCCGGCAGGCGCATTCCGAATCAGCGTATTCAGCAGTCCCTTCATCGGGCATATCTGCAATAGACAACTGAGGACTTTCTTCAGGCTTAGGCAAGAACTCATTTTTTGTGTCATTCGCAACCTTGTCGCTAGCCTCAAGTACCTTCAAGGGCACGAGGAAAATTTTGCTCACTTTGGTTCTCAAAAAATTTACATTATGCGATTTACCTAGGAAATCATTGGATGTAGGAACTTGTGTGAGCGAAAAACATGAACAAGACGAAGGCAAGCAGTTGAACGGCGCCGTTACCGTCACTAATAACACATGTCACGAAAACTGATGGCTTCAGCGTCCAGAAGGGGGGGATCACCGTTGACCATAGCAACAAAACACACTTAGTGGGGGCGGACCCTCGTCACCGGAGCATCGACGGTGCCGACGTTACGTCAAATGACGAAGTCGACCAGGGGATCGTTGTCATTGCTGTCCGTTGCCGCCAGCCGACCCAACGCCAAACATGAACTCACCTATGGCAAAAAGCAGTTCGTCCACATCAGTGTAATGCGATCTTCCGGGGAGGAAGCGCGACAACTCAACCTTATCCGTCGGTATTGAGAATTTATACCCCAGGTATGACGAGTCCTGTATTTCGCCGCGATGATGCAAAAGGTAATCGAAGAACATCACCTCGCCCGACTTCGCAACGCTGTCATGCTGTTTTGTGCGAAAGTACGCGCGTAGCTTTGACCTTGTCGATCGGCTCTTAGCAAATTTCATCCATTCTGTTGTTGGTCCGCCCTCGCCAGTTAAGATAGAGACGACATCTCCATTGTTAAGCACATATGAGATGGGAACCTACGCAGATAGAAAGAGAGTTCCTAGGATAAGCCCAGGGAGCGAAAGTCGATGTACAAGGGGAACGAGAATAAACTAACACGTACCGGCTTGCCATTGATCTCCACGCCGTGCATTTGCAAACCCACCGTGGTGTGAATTTGGAATGCCGCATCTGGGGAGAAAGAGAGAGGTGCAACATGGATTTGGAATAATTTGGTCGAGATGAAACAATAATCGAACAGCCCCGTAAGAAACAGAGAGATGGATGAAGGAAGAAAAGGGGAAACGCAAAACACCTACCAACGACCGTGGCCCCACGCGATAGATTCAGGATCTTGCCATTCCGCAGGAACACGAAGACCCGCTTCCCCAACAGCTCCCTCCGCACGCAGTCGACGAAGTCGCGAGAGCACACGGTATCCTGCTGCCATTCCTTTATGCTCGAAAGCCACGGGGTATTGTATATTCCCGACGCCACCGCCGACGGAGAAACGCCCGCGGCATTGCTGCGCTTCATCGTGTCCTTGTAAGCGAAGTGCGACGCCATTCCGTACTCGGCCACTTGGTGCATGTACGACGTCCGTATTTGCACCTCCACGGACTGTCCGTTGCAAATGAGTGCGGTATGCAACGACTGGTACCCGTTGGGCTTGGGGAAGGAGATGTAATCCTTCACCTTCGTCGGCATCGGCTGAAAGCCGGGCAGGTGCTGCACCAGTCCCAGGACGTGGTAGCACAGCCAGACGCCGCTGTCCGCCTCGCCCTGTTCTCGCACGCCGCCGGCTTCGTTCGTCCTCGTCCCGATCGTCGTCGTTCCAGACCTCCCCCCGCCGCCTCCCCCGGGGGTCAGTATGACGCGTAGCGCGACGAGGTCGGTGATGTGATCCAGATTCCGATCGCGCTTCATCTCCATCTTGTGCCAGAGCGAGTACAATTCCTTCGTCCTGCCGACGACCTCGATGCCTACGCCTTGGCCGCGCAACGTCGGGTCGTCCTTGAGCGTGCGCTCGAGCACATCGATGGAATTGTCCAGCATCTCGCCGAATTGACGCTGACGCTGGCCCAGCCGACGGTTCAGCTCCTCGTACTCCTTCGGGTACAGATACATGAAGGCGGTGTCCTCCAATTCGGACTTGAAGGGCCACAGTCCCATCCTGTGCGCGAGCGGAGCGAATATGTCCAGCGTCTCCCTGCTGATCTTGCGCTGCTTCTCCGGCTTCATGTGCGACAGCGTCCTCATGTTGTGCAGCCGGTCGGCGAGCTTGACGATGATAATCCGATAGTCGTCCGTCATCGCTATGAACATCTGACGGAGGTTCTCAGCCTGCTCGTCGGCGTAGTCGGCGAACGCGAGCTTGGGCAGCTTCGACACCTTCGTTTCCCCCTCGACGATGTTGCGAACCTCCCTCCCGAACATCGCCTCGACCTGCTCGAATGTTAGGTCGGTGTCCTCGACGGTGTCGTGTAGCAGCCCCGATATGACCGTGCTAGCGTCCATCTTCATCCCTGATAGGAGTAGCGCCACCTCCACCGGATGTATGATGAACGGCTCGCCGGACTTGCGCACCTGACTGCGATGGGCGCGGTAGGCGACGCAAAGCGCCTGCTTGACCTGCCGCCGCGCGTCCCGTCCAAGGTGCGTAACGGTCGGCATGAGGCGATCCCAGTACGCCTCGATGTTCATGTAATCCTCCGCGGACAGGTCCTTGAGGTCGTTGTACAGTATCTCCATCCCCTCCTCGAGCGTCATCTCCCGTCCAGGTCTGTGCAAGGCCGCGTTTGTCCCGTCGGCCATGAGCGTCGTCCACTTGTTGACCTCCGGCGCGTACAGACCCCATCCGGTGGAGCCGTTAGCGACGACGGATCCGTCTATCTCCGGATCCTCGATCGGCGATTCTTCCGCCGCGTGATCGTCGTAGTAGTATTCCGACCCGGTTCCCCCCCCTCCCCCTTCCCCCCCTCCTCCTCCTCCAACGCCATTGGCATTATTGGCGTTGGCGTTGGCGTTGGCGTTGGCGTTGGCGCTGCCGGAGCGATACTCGCCGTACGACACCCCGTAGCCGAGGCGCGCGGGGCCGTCGGCGAGGTCCTCGTCCCGATGATCCTCGTCGTCGTATGCGAATCCCCTCGGCAGCGGCGGCGACGGCGTCGACGATGATGACGATGAGAGCGACGACGAAGACTTTGACACGGGCGACGACGACGATGTCCCCATGCCTCCGCCGACGCTGAAGCTGCCGCTGCGAAAGATGCCGCGGAACGTCCCGTCGTCGTCGCCGTGGTATCCGCCGCCTCCCTCCCCCCCGAGCTCCCCTCCCCCCGCGCTCGCGACAATCTTGGCGCTCGACCGCCTCGCGGTCGACGCCCCCATGCGCCCGTCCCGGCCGCGTCGCGTCGTAGTCGTCGTCGCGGGACTACGGGGGGCGCCGAACCCGGCGACTACGACGACGACGCCGTCGCGGCGATCGAACGCCGGGCCGAGGCCGCCGAGCAGCAGCAGGAGGGCCACAGCCGTCGCGCCGACGCCGCCGCCGACGACTGCGGTCGCATACCCCCCCCCCCGTCGTCGTCGTCGTTGGCGGCGGCGTTGGCGGCCTTCCCCCCGTCGGCCGTCGTCGTCGTCGTCGTCGTCGTGGCCGTCCGATGCGCCCGCACCCCCCGGCGCCCGCATAGCCACAACTCTCGTCATTCGCGAGTCGTCATTTTCGTCATGTTCGTCGTTGACGTCGTCGCAACTGAGAGGCATTTTATTCTCTATGCGGCTTCGCCTTCTATTGCGGCGAACATTAAATAATATTGAGGAACCTTTTTTGCCGGAGGATTGAGCGAGAATATCGTACTTACACACTGAATACCATCTTTTTTTCAGATGGGTTTCTCGAATATTTGGTATCGTACAAAACCTTACAGATTCCCGCATACCATAACATAATAGTTATTAAAATAATAGTTGGGCCTACCCTTGTCTCAATACGTGTACGAATTAACTCTCTGTATATTGTTTGACGTATCGATCGTTACTCCAATAATAATTGTCAGTACGCGAAGCCTTTTGTCCGATACAAATTCGCGAGTGACAGATGACAGGGCGGGAGGCAGACAACGAGATTGTTTTTACCAAAGAATTCTCAACTCATCCGAGGGCTCCATAGTCAACAGGACGGGGCTCAATTTATCTTTCACCAAACAACCGATTGCCTCCATCAATTCTCCGGCTTGTAAAAGATTGAAGAATCTATCATTGATGCGCCGCCCACCTACCCGAAATAGGGCCTGGACATCAACCAGCATATTGCGAAGGTAATTCTTCAGAGACGCCTCGCACGGATCGTCGTCGGATAAGTAATCCATGTCCATAAGGTTCATGTCGGTTATCAGGCGCAGTTTGTCGTTGATTGCTATGGCGAGCTCAGATAGGGTCTTCTTGGTCATTTTGCTCGGCGTTATTATGTATGGCCTCAATAGAACATCAATGAATGAGGTCTTTAACAGGATGCAGGGAGTCTTCAATATTCGTACACCAGATGACGAGAATTCCGGATTCGGCCTTCGCTCCATCACAAATGCGCGGAACGGTTCGTCGATCATGGCAGTCAGCTCGGCCAGCATCTTCTCCGCCTTGGCGATCTTGCCCTCCTTCGTCTTTGCCTTCTTGGCACGTGCACTCTCGAACCGCTCGTGGGCTGCGGCCTCGGCACGCGACCGCGCATCCGCGAAGGCGTCATTGAATTCATCGTACCTTTCGACGGGGGGCGCGGTCAAGTTATTCTCCAGGTACTCGTCAATCGCACCGTCCATCCCCGCGTCGACGGATTGCAAATGATTGCAGATTCGATCGACGTCACCCCAAGCGACGATGGGGCCCACTTTCTCACCCCTCCCATCCGTCCGGTGCTCGCTCCACAGGAAATATTTGGATCCGTAGAGATTCGAGGCAACGCGCCGATGTCCGAGAATGGCATCGTACCTCTCTTGACTCTTCGCGTACCGCACCCAGCTCGTCTTCCACGTCCTGGTCAGAGTCGGATGTGTTGCGTCGCCCCTTCGACTTGTCACGCAATCCCAGCACGCGAAGACGCCGATCCCAGGCCGGACGTGATTGACCCTGTCGCGTTGGCAGAATTCGCACACCTTGCCGTTGACAATGCGCAGCAGGCGAAGCGGCGACGGGACGTGCATCGAGTGGGCGGACATGAGGACGTGGAGCTCCTCCATCGTCTTCTTGGCGTGTCCTCCGTGGACTAAGGCCGACCTCACGACCATTCTAGTGGATACCACGTCGCGTATCGATTTGCAGGTGAAGGCCGTGTGCAGCAGATCCTGCGTCATGTTGACGTGAGCGTTGATTATTTTTCTATCGATAATTTTCAAAATGCATGGCGATATACTGAATATGAACGGAACAAGTCACTCACCCTCGGATGGAGGAACTCCATCACTAGCATGAAGGCGTCGAGGGGGAGAGGAGATGATTCCCCGATGACGCCCCCGCCGTCATCGATGTCGTCATCGATGTCGCCGCCATCATCATCGACGGAACAACAACGGGTCTTTTTGGCCGGTCGCATCTTGAGCTTGCCGTCGAGGTGGCTGACCACTACTCTAACAAAGAAGCATGAGAACTGATAAATACAATAACAAAGTTAGGGGTATCTATCTCGCTTCCGATCCGGCAGGGGACCGACGGAGACCCGCCGCGGCACGCGGCTCTTGTTGACACGTCTTTTCGTGGAAAAGCAAGAGAAAGGAAGGGAACTTGGCAGGCAGGGTGGGTGTCTTGGATTTGGATCCATCAATTTTCGTGTTGTATTATTTATGACTACTGAGTACGTAAGTAAGCAATAGATGTAATACAGGAGTAATCTGACCCCCACCCCTGTTCCCTAGATGTTACTCCCGGGGCCCAGCCTGCTCTAGGTAGATGATACCATACCTACGAAACCCAACAACATTGACCCCAACGGCACCCCCCTTCCAGTGGAACTCACAACGGGATTCCGTCTCCTCGGATCGCCTGTCGGCTCTCCTGAATTTTCTCATGACTACTTCGATACACAACTAACTGCTGTACAAGAAGCCATTGCTCTTATGACTACAACAATTACTGACCCGCACACAAAACTACGCTTATTTGCACAATGTCTAGTCCAAAAACTACCGCATCTTCTTGGCAGCGATGTCCTCTACCACTATGACGTCACCAACCCACCTCCCACATGGACTGATTGGAATGGCCCCTTAACGTCTGCTACAAACCATATCATCACGAAGTTTATCTCTGAACTCGTCAATTGCCCTACTCTACCACACCATGCTCTACTTATAGCACAACTACACCTCCAACAAGGTGGTCTTGGAATCATCGATCCCCGTTCAAGAGCAATACCAGATTTTATGCTTACTTTTACCACATCTATCAGACATGCCATTGAAGGAATACGACTCAATAAATACCTTCAGAACGTCCAACTCCACTACACTATCTCAGAGTTATACTCCACACAGCACAACCCACACTCCCTCATCCTACAACGCTACCACCACATCCTCCCACAGATCGCTTCTACTGCATGTCCACCTACCATCCCCAGACCTGATCTCGCACAATACTTCCTCACTACCCTTTCTCCTCACAGTGCACGCAGTCGTCTAAAAAAACATGTTGCTCTCATTGCCACAGCCGAATTGTACAATCATATGTACGTTCATCATCCTGAGCATTTCCATCTCCTCCCGAGCATCCTCTCTCCAACAATGTCCTACCCTTTAATTGCAATGTCAAGATGCCCCATCAAGAATCGACTAACACCACTGACCTTCCTACTATCTTTTCGACGCAAACTCCGCCTCCCCATTTTCCCACACAACACTCCTTGCCTCTGCGGTCATAAACTACATGACAAATTTGGAGATCACGCCTTTAGTTGCGACCGAGGAAACAAAAAACGTGCTCACAACGTCATTGCACAGGATTTTGCACTCGCCTTATCACCTGCTTTGGCACAAGCTGGTTACATACACCCAAACACACCACTCACCATTGAACCTCTCCTCCACCTCCGTTGTGACCCCACAGCTCGCCCATTTGACATTTGCTTCTCACCAGATCCAACATCGTCACATGTCTGTCCATACACTACCATTGGAGCAGACATTAACATTACTGGTACTC
>JALLAZ010000673.1:0-13747 GCA_036939755.1 Stephanodiscus triporus | reverse complement strand
TGCAATAAGAGCATGTAAAAACACTAGATAAACAGGGTGTTTTGTTAGCGGTGTCTGCTACCCCTGTAGTAGCCCCGATGACCCATATAGGGTGTAGGAATCTAGTCCCCAAACTTTGCATCCTTCTTCCAATAAATATATACAAGCAACTTGACATGCTTTAAATGATCCACATGCATTTGCTCTGGCTCTTGAAAAATGGACTCAAAACAGCCTGTAAATGGGCCATTTTGTTAGTGTGAAACATTTTAATGTTCGGGGAAAACAACGGGTGGGTTCTGGTCAATTTTTTTCAACCAAACTTTAAGGAAATCATAATTGTACACAGTAGAGCAGTTTAAAACACACACTCTGAAGAGGTCTGGGGGGTATTTGAAAAATCACATTTTTTCCACCGGACCCGCTAGTGGTGTGTTACCTAGATATGGTAAGTAGAGAAGCCGGTCGATGTTATTGGTCCATTCATGGAGATTTTAGCAGGAAAAAATAATTGCTACCTAACCACGCTGCAATGAGATCTACACCCCCTTCCGCCCCTTCATCAGGTTCATCCACCCGCTCATCAACTTTGTTTTCCCTCGGGACACCAAAGTCCCTGAGCAAGACCAGCTACGAAGACCCACATCTCTCCCGACTGAGCCAAGGGTTATGTGTTCCTACCATTGAGGCCATGCCTCCCTATCACCCATTGGCCTCTCCATCACAAGAGCACCATCTGACATTTCCAACATTGATTCACCTGTCAAACACCTAGCTATTGTTCACTACCAATGTAACATTGCAACCATCGAGAACCAGCAAGACAATAGCTCAGCTCTTGCTTGTCACCTCTTTGACCACGTAAAGAATCTTCGATTTGACAATGAAGCATAGGTTGCCAAGGCCAAGTGGTGTCCCATCAACATATTGATTGACATACTCTGGTGCTCGTCCACCCTGAGCTTTGTCAAAATGGCGGGGCAAAAAGTCTATAGGTTATGTGCAACCGAGCACTTTATCATTGGGCAAAACCTCACCAGTTCTTCCCACAGACAAAGTAAGATTTTGAACCTAAAAGCGAAATGTGAGGAGTGTGTACTTGTACTTGTAAGGCAGGGTTACGGTTCGCGAGATCCGACTTGGAAGGAGGGCTCTGATGAAGGTGAGAAAAAGCTAAAAAAAAGATCTTGTGAGGAGTTGAGCATGGAGGGTGGTATTTTTTTCGGAAGATGTCTATGCCATTTAATGGAAAGTATTCACTTCCCTTTGTGGGGTGTAGTACTGGTGGGAAAGTTAGGGGCTCCATGGTCAATTTCTAATAAGGCCGCCTCCTTGGAGAAAGATTAGCAGAACTTGCATCCAAAAAGACCAAACCTCTATTGCTCATTTCCAAAGAATCTTACTAGTTAGTTAGAGGCTAATTACTCGTGACTCATTTTTTTAAGCCCAACCAAATCAGAAATTCATACTTAGAGTAATATTGTTGCACAGCAGCTTCAAGCTTCAAGTTTTGGTTTAATACCTTCTCAATAATTAGTGCGTTGCAAAATGTTTGTTATTCTTACATCCAATTTGTCGCGAGGATTAGATGCCCCAAAGTCTAATCAGTCTAAAGAGCTGTTGCTATCAATCAGATTCTTAACAGTTATGAGCTATGCTCAGGTTAAAAATAATAAAAAGGGTTTGCATTAGCAAATCGGGATTTAAATCCCAAAGTACTGAGTACTGAAGTTATGCCTTCAGACACGGATTTTATGGCTGCGATCGGCCGCCCTACAAATGATGTCCATGGTGGGGGGCTTGCCAAGAAAGGGCAGCATTCGGCAATGGAGCGAATCTATGTTGACCTTTTTCCATCGTCACAGGCAATCATGCAGGCGACTCCTCCAATGGCGACTCCTCTGATGGCCAACAAGAGTGCAGCGGCGACAGCGAAATCTAGTGATACATCTGTGCCACAGAAAAAGAAGCCATGCACTTTGGAGCCAATGGTTGGGGGAGAAAGGCTAACCTGTACCTGTGCAACGTGCACTTTCCTAGCGGAACGTCGGCAGAAGATGAAACGGGCAGGGGTCACTGAGGAAAAGTAGTTGAGAAGGGGGAGGGAGCACTACTAATGTTTAATTACATAAAGTTACTCAAACTAAAATCCGGCCATTGCTGATGCACATTGCTGCCTACACCGCTCCTCCCATCCTACTCAACTGCCACAGCAAGGAGGACAGGGACTAGGACGATTTTGGCAATGGCCACCCCATCGGCACTCCATCCCATGGCAATATTCGATTCTACATGATGTGCAAGCCATGTAATATTGAATGGGTATTGACATTTGATATTACATGTCTTGTCGACCATGAATATTCGATGTTACATGACACGTAAGCCATATAATATTGAATATACATGGTCGACAAGCCATGTATTATCGAATATTGTAATCTGGCCAAAATTTGATATTACATGGTATCCTGGCCATGTAATATCGAATATGACTTTTTTAGGACGATTTTGGGGCATCTAATTCTGATTTTACATGGCTGACCCAGTCATGTAAAATCGGAAATACATATGTAACTTCGGATCCATGAATATTCGATTTTAGCTGCGACAGATCTAAGTTAACCCAGGTTAATCCTTCGGTAGCTAATGAGACATTTGAAATTGATAGAGCGGTGTCAAGAAGAGCATGCACCCCATTTCCTTGCCATTCATAGCATCATTTTAGCCTCTCACAAAAAGCAGCAAGAAGCGCCAGTGCTCTTCTTCATCATCGGAGGCAAGCCCTTCCCCCTTGTTGACTACTTTTATCGACCCCCAAACTGTAATTTTTGAGGAGGATAATGCGGAGCAACGTGATATCATCAAAGGGCTTTTGGCCGAGGGAAGTCCATATGTCTATATTCCTGCCCTCTGAGATCATGATAGAGGTGCTCAATCCCGAACCAAACTGCTGTTACAGCGTCACCATCCTATCCCATGACTTGTACACGGGATCTGCCATGCTCCTGGCTGGGGGGAAGTTCACGACCGATAAGTGCCCTAGCGGCCTGCGGGAGTGCCATCTGGTTTACAGTTGGAAGCCAATCCTTCCCGGACGATATGACATCCTGGTACACAAGATAGATCAGAGCTATCACAAGACTCCACTGATCCAACCGCCACATACCTTTCTCGTTACTGAGTTGGCCGCCGGGGTGAGCCTGTCAATGCTCGAGGACAGGATCATGAACATGCCACCATGTCAAATTCGGACAGAGAATAATGTATACTCACACTGGGAAGGCGATTGGCTGGGACCCAACTTTCAGCTAGAAAACAGCATCCGAACGGGTTGGTCCTTCCTCCCCAGCAGCCGAATGGGTTGCAAGATTGAAATGTTTGACTTGCAAGCCCTGCGGTCCCTCCCCGAGAAGAAATCAATATACATCCTTGGCAGAAGCGTAGAGCGGGGGATCTTCCTCTCGTTGGCCGATATCATGCTCGAGGAAAACGAGAAGGTGCATTTGAAGGATTCTATCGTTGGCAAGTGCTGGGGACGTGCAGCGATCACGAAGGGGGACCTAAAGGTGGTGTAACAGGATTTTCGATCCTCGCAATTTGAGGACCCAACCGAGCCTCCATTCATCGAGTGCAATAATGACAAGCTCGTGAAGGAGGCCGGATCGTCTTTCATAACAAATGCCACGAAAGTTTGGGAGGAGATCTTCCAGCAGAAGGAATCAAATTGGCCGTCGGTTGTCTACATAGTCACGGGATACGGATAGCACAAATTCATGTTTGACTACCACGTGAAATGGTTTGTGGATATGCTGCCCCCCTCATGGCAAGGCACATTGTTCCTCGGTGAAAAAAACTTTAAGCGGTCGGGAAGGTTAAGTGAGCTTGCCAGAATACGAACAATACCTGAAAGACGTTGATGGCATGTTGAACGCATTGGGGGATGACCCTAGAGTTCGTTGGATTGACGGCCACGGTATTTCAAAGGAGATGAGGATGTACAGTGAAACGGGCGAGGAATACGTGGCCCGATCGCAGCATTTCCACAGATATTGTGCCAATACCCAATACCGGCATCAATGGAGAGGCCATGACCGTGTGTTCGAATGTGACCGAGATGATGGGTCAACTCCTCTTGGGACACACGCTCGGCCCTAAGGCTGATTTTATGGAGCGGGTGGGACAAGCCCCGAGCAAAATAGATACCTTTACGTGGTGTCATGCCTGCCCCAAGTGTTTGCTTCCATTCAAAATTGTACCCTACCCAAGAATGAAGTGCGTTAGGGGTCCATTTTTACCCAAGGAAGAATCTCATTCGTGTCCAAAGCAATATCAAATCATCCAGTCATACCAAAACAGTGACCCCCTATTATGTCCCTCGTCTTGTCTCGAACAGGAGGTCACGAGCGAAGCTAGAAGTGAATCGGACATAATTTTTGTACGTCAGTGCCCAATTCCTTGATGTGAAAATTGGTGGCACTATCTTATCAACTGCAAATATGCATACTCCTATAATTCATGCAGATGAGCGATCCTCTGTTAGTATCTGTGCCCTCTCTATTGCACGCATCTTCAACCCATACGTATGTGACATCCATCCCCCACGACCTTCGGCATACCAAACAGTAAAGCGGTGCGATTCAGAGCGAGACGAAAGAGCAGAAGTTGATACATGCTGCTTCGGAACAAACATTACCCCCGACCAATTCTCGTCCCCATCCGATCCCGCGGACGACGACAGTGGCGAACAACGAAGGCGGCGATGTCGTCACAGATGCGATGCCATCTTCGACGTTTCGTTCGCGGCAGATGGGGGAAGAGGGCGCGTCGTCGTGATCTAAATGTCAATCTGACCCGAATCCAGGCTAAACACGGATTGCCAAATCTGGTGGGAGCAGAATAAGAAAAGGAGGGATCCCGGAAACATGTTTTTTTTCATTATTGATCATTGCTCCCGGGTTTGGCCTCTTCATCTGTGGCTGGAAACATTTTGATATTGATCGCTTTCCCTCTCTCTCGGGTGCTCGTTGGGTAAATATCTGACGATCGCCTAGCAAATCCTGCCTTTTCCTCTTTCATCGCGCGCTCTCCATTTTTTCTCACCCCTCCCTTTCCACCTTCAACACTATGGGGGAGGGGAGCGCGTATCAGTTGATTTAGAATCAAAACGAAGGCCTACAATATCCCCTCGTCCTAATCCCCCTCCGTTCTTCCCTCCCCCATCCCATTCAAATCCTCGACGCCATCGTTCCTTCGCGTGCTAACGCCCGGCCACGCGCAAGCTCGTTTTTATTCACTTCCTGACGTAAGGCCCCGCCGCCCTGACGTTCGCCATGACCTTTTCTGCGTTCCTCGCGATCTGATCCCAGTCCCCCCTGGCGATGGCCGCTGGGTTGAACTGCGGGGCCACCAGTCCCACGCTCGCCGCGCCGGCGGCGTTGTCGAGGTCGACCCCGCTCGTGAAGTTGATGCTGAGGAAGGGCAGCGCGGAGCTGACGGTCTTGACCCACGCGGCCCCCCCCCGCGACCCCCGGGAAGAGCTTCATAGAGCGGAATACGTTCTATCAATGATGTGGAGTGTGATAGGTATCGTGACCAATACTGGTGAGGCGCGTAACAAGCTGTACTCTTTGTCTTTTGTGCAAATAGATCCCCCCGCTTCCCCCGTCGCGCGCCGTCCATCGCCGGAAGGGGGCGGCGACGCCGTCGTGGAGGATGGCTTGGAGGTAGGGAGTTGTATCTAGTAGGCGTGACGGGCAAATCCTAATTGAATTAGAGTCTATGATACTGCTGTGTACAAACCGGTAGTAACAGTTTTTCTTGCATTTATAAATGCAAGAAACCAGTCAAAATCAGTACTTAGACGAGGGAACTCTACAGCGAAATTAACTTCCCCCAGCCACATATTTGGACTTGCCTCCGACTTGGGAAACTTGATGTGGTTTTTCAGGAGGATGCGCTGACTTTTCGACGGCTGACTTCGTAGGCGCGCCGACGAAGGTTTTTCCACCGGCTCGCCAGTGAGTTCATCGGCGCGCCGACGAAGGTTTAAAACCGGCTCGCCAGTGTGAGTTCGTCGGCGCGCCGACGAAAATTTAAAACCCGTCGAGGAGTGCCACCGGTGCGCCATTGACTTCGACAGAAGATTTCAAACGCCCACTCATTAATTGTCAATTTCATTAAAATTCATAATGGATTTCATTGACAAAATGTCGATGAGCTTGATCGATGAAGATGAAAACGCGACGCCAGCTACAACTGTTACACCTGCAATCACTGTTCGGCAACGTAATACTTCTGCCAAGAAGAATGAGACACCCATCATTGCTGAAGCACCTGTTCTCTGGCAAGAAGAATTAAAAAAAGCGTGTTCGAACGATTATCATTCCTTTGTGGATGTGGTACAGAAGAAACGACGTAAGAT
The DNA here is from genome assembly GCA_036939755.1 of Stephanodiscus triporus. Taxonomy (NCBI): domain Eukaryota; phylum Bacillariophyta; class Thalassiosirophyceae; order Thalassiosirales; family Thalassiosiraceae; genus Stephanodiscus; species Stephanodiscus triporus. The sequence continues at coordinate 7,344 of JALLAZ010000673.1, read as the reverse complement.
GCAACATTGTTACGAAGAAATTCATGGTACAACAATCAATCTGAAACTTCCCGATGAGTGCACTTTTCTGGGGGAGATTGAACGCTCGAGGCGCTCCAATGAGCGATCTATTTTGGCGGAGGATAAAGCAAATAAGTTAGCGTCAGAGATGAAAAAAAGCACGGTGAAGATTGGTCAGCTCCTGAATGAGAAATCAGTATTGTCAGGAAAGTTGAATGATACGCAAAAGAAAGTAGAATCTATAACAAAAGAATCAAGAGATCGAGAGATGGTCGTTGTAAACTTGTTGAGTCAAAGACACAATTCAAAGAAAAGGATCGATGAGTTGGAGTCTAATCTGTCCAAAGCTGAAGGGAGAGCGATCCAACTCTCAACTGACGTCCATGCTCTACAGACGAAGTTGGACGATGTCAGAATGATACTGAACAAGGAGAGGGAAATCGCTACAATGAACGACAAGAGAACACTATCTGCCGAGAATCAAGTTGTAATGCTAACACAAGAGATAAACAAGCTGAAGGAGATTATAATTGAGACAACGGCAAGAGCGACATCAAGAAGACTCGATGCCGAAATAAAATTCACTGCCGAACGCGCACGGCTTGAGAGCGACCACGCCCGTCAGCTTTCGCTTCTCACGACGGACAAGGACGGGGACATCGCTAGGCAGGAGAGGGAGATGGGGGATGTTCGCGCACGGCTTATGGCCGAGACAGAGAATGTGAAAACCTTGAAAGCGTCCCTCAAGGAGCTTGAATCGTCCAATGCCAATCTATCCGTTGAGCTTGCGAAGACGCACGAGGTGATGGACCAGCTCAACGCCGAGGAAGAAATGACCAAGCAAAAGGTGACAGAGCTACAATTGGCAAACGTCGAACTTCACAGGGAGATCAAGGGATTGCGCTCGACTCTCGTGGAGAAGGAGCAGGAATTGCTGGAGAAGGAGGAGTCCAGTCAGGGGGAATTGCTCAAGGCACAAGAGGCATTGATCGCATTGGAAAGGGAGCGAAACTCCCCAGGTGATGACAGTCATGTCGAAAAGATCGCTTCGTTGAACGAGAAATTGTCCGCCTGCGAGGAGCGTGTCCGCGAGGCGGAGGCCAAGCTCGGTCAGACTATTCGCGAGAAGGAAACGGTCATTTCTGACCTCAGGATCGAGCTAATGTCGAAGGAAAGATATTCTGAGGATTTACGACGTGATTTGGAATTGTTGCAGCTTTCTGTGGAATCCGGTCCGTCGAAGAGGAACTATGGCATGGCCATCGACCCCGAGTGGCATGAGCCAGATACCATATCCAAACTGAAGGTTCAAGTGTTGACATTGAAGAAGGACAAGACGATTATTGAAAAGGAACTGCGGGCAAAGATCGAAGCAAGAGATGCTACAGTAAGTAGAACAAACCAATGATATAATACTTGCGTGTCTGGCATCTAACTGACATTTGTGTTACATCTTCTCCCAGATTGCAACGTTGGTACTGTCTTCGAGCAACCAGGATGCAAGCATTGCAGAGCTAAAGTCAGAAATATGCCAATTGCAGACACTTCTAGATAGAAGGTCGTCGCTGGGGACTGACGCCTCTCAGCAGTTGAAAGAACTTGAGGCCAGTAGAAGGAGGGAGGTCGAATTGCTTAAGGAACGGACACATGATTTAACAATCGAACTGAAACAGACTAAGAGGAAGTTATTATCTGCATCTGGACAGCTGGAAAGTGCGATGACTCAACTGAAGTTTGCAAATACTATGCCCGACGTGCAGGATTTAGCTGGAAGGCTTGTCATATCGGAACAGGCCCAGAAGATGCTCAAGACAGAAAATGTGGACAAGCTCAAGGAGCGAGATGCTGCCATAGCTAATCTCTTGCAGTCTGTCCAAGCAAATGAAGGAGTCATCTCTAACCTTCGATCTGACATTGATAGCTTCAAGAAAAAGCTGAATGAAACCGTCGAGGAGAATAAAAGATTACAGCACGAAAGCGAAATTTTCGCAACCCAGGTGGGTGACTTCAATGGTCATAGCTCTTCAGTAATGATTGACCTCTCATCTCTGCCATTTTTTTCATGCGAATTTTTATTTTCCAGATTATTGATCAAGATAAAGAATTTGAGGCCTTGAATGCCAGATTAAAGGAGAAGACGAGTGAAATCACCGCTTTGAAGCGGGAAATCGCATCTTCGTCAGCCGATGTTCGAAATATGAAGCACCTTCAGAGTCAACTTGATGAATTGCGGGAGGAGAAGTGGAAATATTCTACTCGTATCAACAAGCTCGAGGTAGAACTACGAGATGTTGAGTTGAAGAAGGCCGAACAAAGTGGCTTTGAATTTGATCGGTTGAAACTCGAACTGAAGTCTGCCATTGCTGACAAAGCTGAGACCGAAGATAAGATGTCCAAGCAGATTGACTCGCTGCGTCAGTTACACAGCCATGCGGTGGAAGAAGTCCGTAAACGGGATGGAAAAATAGCCTTGCTAGAAAAAGAGTTAACTGAGCTGAGGGGAAAGATTTCGGATGATTCGCTTGATGATGTTTTTCTTGACGACCAAACAGGTCAGTCGAAGGTGCAGCTTATCGAAGAAAGAGACATGCTGCTCATCAAGATAGACAATCTTTCAGAAGAGATCGAGTCTCTCAGGGGTGTATCGGAGTCCATGATGTTGTCAGAGCTCAAGAGTAAGCTTGCTCGCTCCGAACAGGTGAGAGAGGAGCTAGAAAAGGACAGGTTGCATTTCATGTCCAACAAAGATAAGGAAATGGATCGTCTTCATTTGCAACTAGCGGAAACTCGCCAACAGTCCGAGGCCCGTGAATTGGAACAACTCAATCTACTGAAGAAGCTTGAGACCGAAAATCAGCAACTTCAGGAAAAATTTGCGATTCAAATAATGGAGAAAAATTCAAAGATCGTTGCACTAGAGCAAACATTGGCCGCCCAAGAGCAGGTTGTTGGTACCATGTCCAATGAAATGGACCAGTTACAGAATGGTATGGAAAAAATTTCAATCCAGCGACGCGCAGAGATTGAAGAACTAAATCAGGAGCTGATGGACTACACTTCGAAAGCCACTCGACTAGAGCGTGAAGTTTTAGCGCTTACTATGAAACTGGATGACAAGAAGCTAAAGCATAAGGCTGAGGTGCAAAAGTTGAAGGACAGGATCGCTGCTATTGAATCCGGGGATGTTCAATATGACAAGCATGATGTTGAGCTGCGAGAAAGTGAGCTTCAGGAGAAGAACGAACACCTGAAGTGGCTGGTGAGATGTCTTTTGATGTATGACTGGTCACTTTGAGGTATCGTATGTATTTGTGTTTCTTTCTAACTTTTTTGCACCACCGTAAATACAGAATGCCTCGTTGAAAGAAGAGAACAAGAAAATTAAAGAAAAGCTTGAGTCGCTCAAGAATAGTTCTACCAAGACAGAAGAAAGTCCAATATCCAAGACTGCCAAGAACAACGACAAATGGAGGAATGTGGCACTGCAAGAGCAAGTGGCCGTTCTAAGCCAACGAGTGATAGAGCTCGAGGAGGCTGCTTCGACAGCGACGCATAGTCGCTCATCTCATTCTCCCAGACAATCGATTTTACATTCTCCAGTAATCAGATCATCATTGGAAAGAGATTCGCCGGCTGGTACACCAACATCATCTTCTGTGCCAAAATCGGCACTCCGGCATTCCACGTATACCGATGCCAAACATTCCAATGCCAATGATCTACTGTCCGATGCAGCTATCTTTAATTCCACTGCAGGCCAACCCCCAGCAATGCCCCGTCCAGACGTTTTTACACCTCCCCAGCAGGACATCAGCACACCCTTACAAATGGGGAGATCAAAAGGTTCCAAAATCTCGAGATTCAGTATAAGAAGAAAGGGAAGCCTGCCTCCTCCATCACCAAAATTTGACGATGCATCAAATGGAAATTCCACTACAAATTACGACTTTTAGCTTATATAATTATTGTAGAAGTGAGAATGTATTATGAACAAAAGTCCTTTCTCTTGGTACCTCGAGAGAGTGTACCTAGGCTACTGAGCCCGCGGGGAGAAAAAGTGCGGAGAATTCATCGAAACTTTTATAGTTTGCTTGGAAAAAGCAATTGCTTTACGATGTATATCTTGGTGCGATTCGCGGCTGTGGTCTTCGTGTTATGTGTGGCTGTTCGTCGGCCTCAGCAATGTCGGGTGGCTCTGTCCCAAAGTACCATACCTAATGAAGCAGATGAGAGTGACTGTTTTCAGACCTTGTGTGTTTTTCAGCAAAAAATCCTCTGAGCAAAATACAAATGCCACCAATCGCCTCGAATAAATCCACAGTTATCGCTGCCTCTCGTCGATCATGTAATATCAGTATCCGGATATTTGACTCCTTCGCTCGTTCCTGCCTTCTCACCCAATTTCACGCCTTTCCAGCTCGTATTTGGTCTGTCGTTGTAGTTCGCCCCGTCCTCTTCTACCAATTTTTCTCTTTTAGAACTTAGTTTGCCTCGTTTGGTCCTCCTCTTGCTCTTCTTGCGTCGACCAGCGCTTCTCGTCATCATTTTCCTCTTTCGCTCTACAACAATTACTCGAACGTGTAATGCCATGAAGACTAAACCAACAACTAACGTTATGCCAAGAGACCTGACCAAAGCCTTACCGCCACCAGGAGATTTGATACCTCCTCTACCATAAACTTTTCTGTCAACTTCGATCTGCAATATAGATCCTTGATGAGACGCGGTTTTCAAGTCCTCTGTACTTGCCGCCTCGACTTTAGTTTTTGACTCAAACTTGTAGCATTGATTGACGTTGGTGTACCCAGCGTCATCGTAGCAGTTATATTTCTCTCGCTTTTGACCACCTTGATAATCATTTCCTTCCAATACGCGGAGGACCCTCGCACGGTGGTCGTTTTGGTTCTGCTCATTGAGGTTGTATGCCATACATGGTTGGCATATCTTGAAGTAATTCATGTTGTCATTCCAGGTTTGAATTGCTACAAAGGAACGAGAATAGTGGTGAGCAGCAGGCATGTAATAATTCTTCAATGAAAAATTAATGGATTCACTGACCTGCTTTATATGTTGCAGCAGCCTGATACCCATCGGATTTAGAGTTTCCCTGCGATTGATAAAGCTTCACTATGTAGTCTGTTAAGTCCATGTGCGACGATTCTTTTGTGCAAGCGCTGTCTGCGTAAATAGCTACTGTCATATCCCCGTCTGAAATCGGTTTCACGGCAATGTACGCTGTCTTGCCACGACTATCCGTAACATCCAGCTGCTTGCACGTAGTCGGCCATTTATTCATCCATGTCTTCATCGTTTGGTAGGTTGAATCGTCGTTCCAGATGCACATTCCCTCGTGCTTAAAAAGCTGTTCCGTCCAATCAAACATCCCTTCTGATTCCTTGAAGACACCGACAAGCTCGAAATCTGTGCCAGACTCGTGACAGTCCATTCGGGCGCATCTTGCTCTCCACCTTCCCGAGCAGATTGAGCCATCCCACTCTCCTGTCGACAGATCGTAGAATTGATACTCCTCGATGGAGTTACCCTGGTACTGACTGTCGACGTAGGCCGCCCATAGTAGCTTGCGCGGACAGAAGTCTCCATTACTTAGACCATCACAGTCCGTGTAAAGTCCCAAGTACCTCCAGAAGAGGCTATTGCCATCGTACTGGACCCCGTATTTATCTACCATGTAACTTTGTCCCCCCCCTCCCTGGAGCGACCTCCATTCGCGACCCCCAGCTCCATGTTGAACGCTGCGGCGCAATTCCGGTACGCCGCGTAAATGCTCATGCTGCTGACCGACAACCACCATTGTGACGTTGTTGTATTCAACGTGTTCTTCTCATGTGAGGGAAGTGCAACTGTCCAACGAACGGTGATCGCAACGATAAAAGTGTAAAGGGAGAATAGGCAGAAGAAGAGGTAATGTTGCAAAACCAGAGTTCTTTTCGTGGGACGAGTCATACAAGCAATCACATATCTAGGAATCCGTAACCCTATCAGTTAATTTCGCCGATTTCTACATAAGACAGACACACATAACTCAGATACTTCTATCTACCTAGTTTCTCTCGTTCTTTCGATGGCACAAAAAGCACGAGAACCACAATACATAGGGCTTCCGAAAAAAAAGGATATCGTGTTCAATCTTGAATTCCTACGATACGCGCGCGAGGGACTTTTTCCGCTACTGTACGTTTGGCATGAATTTACCACCCCCAAAATAGCGGGTCCGTGTAATTAAGATGCAAAATCCCCATGCTATTTATGTAGCACAATTCACAACTGATTGCCCCTACTCTGGTGATTTGAGGAGGGTATGGTATTATTTCAGACAGGATACCAATGATAACCAGCCCCCAGATGATCCAGTGTGTCCACTGGATGTATTTGATAAACATGCTTCATCGAATCAGCTGCAGAGAAACTGCATCTGTCTTGACAGGAACATGCCCAATGTGAGTTTGGAGTTGGGGGGGGGGGGGGGGGGGGAGTTGGAGAAAGGGGAGGGGGCATGGATTCCAACTCTACCAGTACACCAGGGAGGGCAAGGGGGGGGCAAAGAACAAACTTGCCACTAATGCAAATGAAATCACGCCAGCAAGAGGAGCAGGAGCTGGCAAGGACGAGATGGCGACTGCAGCTGCTGACGGGGATGCTGGTGGCATGCCGGTACGTCCCTTATTTTGGGAGTCTCCAGAGGCAGCTAAGCTGTTTTGATTTAACTACAACAGTGGAGAGAATGTCCTTGTTGGCCTCAGGGAGAGAGTAAAAATGCTTGCTAATGTCATGCAATCATGTGAAGGATACAAAGATGTCATCGATCATTGTGAGGAGTGGCCACTCTCACCCAAACAGATTTGTTACCTGAGAAAAAAGTGCCTCTATCTTCGTACGGCATACACTATTGCATTGGATAAAATGGGGAACAATGGTAATACATATGGGTGAATACTTGCTGTCAGGAAGCAGTTGATCTATTGGGAGGTCTCAGCTTCAATATCAATACAACGATCGATCGAAAACAAATCTCATACTGGAATATTCATTTTTGCAAGGCAAATCGTTTTCCTCATCCAAACCCTTACGTCGCCAATGAAATCAAATCAAAACCTCCATTGTTTGAGTATTTTCCCCAGGCTGCAGCAGATGCCAGTTTAGTTTTATACTTGGACATCTCGATCACTTTTCTGATGAAATGCTCCGTAGCAAAATCATCACCAACATAATCCCAGGACTTGTTAGTGAATCGGAACAAGATGGTGGTGGTATCCTGGAGGACAGTGAAGAACACATATTACTCTCACATTATACCATCAAGCCACCAAGCTACACAACAGTGCT
>JALLAZ010000672.1:0-12905 GCA_036939755.1 Stephanodiscus triporus | reverse complement strand
ATAAAAATGCGATCTGATATGCCCCATCAGATGGGACATAAAACAATTTCTGATGTGTTGTACATTGTCCAGCATCTGATATCACAAACAATGAATGTTGTTAGTGACGCAAAAGGTGAAATAAAAAAGAAAGTCTTTTTAGCTTACCCCAGGATGATGTCAATTCAATATACTAGGGGTAGTCTCAATATTGCACTTACACTCCCTTGACCAGGAAAGAGTAGCACTCCGTACTCAATCAATTTTGCGCTATTGTCAGCTCTGCATGGATTGCCAAAGTACTCGTAATTCTCTTGACAAATCTGACCTTTGACTGTAGCTGCATGGGATCTTAGCCAACATCCCTTTTCGTATTGAGTCAGAGGCATGATGGTAGCACCAAAGCTGATCTTCACATTGTCCTTTAGGATGACACTACAAAATTGAAGTTGACCATGGTCAGTATAGTGAGCATGAATGTTTGGAGTCATGAGCACTTGTTTTGCAATGTGTGCATACAGTTTACATAAATGTAAGTGGCAGTGGATGAGACAGAAAGCATTCATTAAGAAAGAGTAAGTACACCCACCACAATCATTTCCTATCTTCATGAAGTCTGCAAAGTAGAGAAAAGAAAAGAGATGACAAAATAAATGTGGATTGATACATTTGCTTAAAATTCAATGTAGAAAAGTTCGCACCAATTTCTTGAAAGCCGCCATTCTCAGGGCTGATGAAAACATTTGAACCAATTTTCGCTCCCATGAATCGCAGCCAAATACAATACATTCACCTGCTTTGGCACAAGCTGGATACAATATCCCAACACTCCACTACCACTAACCATCGAACCACAATTCCACCTTCGTTCTGATCCCACAGCACATCCGTTCGACATTTCATTCTCACCCTCACACATCTGCCCATACACAACCATCGGTGCAGACATAAACATCATTGGCCCACCACCTCCGCCCAAGAACGTCACCCCTGAAGATATCCTCAACACCATCACTGCCAATGCAGACAACAACCTTCTTCAGCATCATAAACGTAACATGGATGTATGCACAAGCCATCCTCCAACACCTTCCCATTCATTTATGGTGACAATGTCATTGGTGAAATCTACAACAAGAACATGGTCATCACCCTCTTCACTAATATCGATCCACACAGTCGCTTCGGTCCCATGCTACAGGCCTTCCTCGCCACCACACACCACACACCCCAAAAACCTTGGCCCACTTCACAACACAGCAGTAAATATAACCACCCCAATGCCAATCTCATGCACACTCGAGCTTCCACACCACCACGCCCATTTGGCATACTCACTTCTGCCGACATAAACTCGAGCAACTCTGCGTCACCCAACTGAGTGAAGAACCTTCTTTGGCAACTCCTACACCGCCCCAACACCAAGTATCCACACTATACAACTCCTTGGCTTTGGTATCTCCAAAGCCTTTAGCTCACTCCTCTGCTCTGCTACCCGTATGTTCAGCCTACCCCCCACAACCCATATCTTTGACCTATTCATTCCTCACCCTAGAAGATACCTCTACCCCGTAAGTACGTAGTTGCTCCCTAAACTCAACACCATAAAAAAATTACCGGCACGCGCGTGACACTGTCTGGCCCTCCCCGCATCCTAATAATAGCCACGGATCGGCTTTCATTTACACCTAAAACCATGGCGTCCAACAACGATGCATCTGTCGAGGAATGGGGTCAAGATGACACTGAAGGCAGCAGTCGTTACCCCGTTCACGACGCTTGCGAGTTTGAGGACGCTGTGGCACTGCGTCAGCTCATTTTTGTTCCACAGTCTGACGAGAGCAGTGTTATGTCTGACACCTCCTCAACCATGTCGTCCACATCATCCAACCAAGATAAACAAGAGGATGCGGTGATTGCCGGACAAAAAAATCAAACCTCTTCGATAGTCATTTTGCCAGGTAATGGGCAGATTGACCAACCACAGGCATTTTCCGGAGGTAAAGATATAAATTCTCCAAACATCACTCTTTATCACAATTCCGTAGTCTGTTCCGAATCTATCACCCGGGAGGAAATCACACAAAATGGTTATGAGGTCATAGCAACAGACAAAGCATTAGATATCCAAATCGAAAGTTACAATAAGTATGAGGGAGAAAATAAGACCGAAGATGCAAGCCCCAAGAACCTCCACACACAGAATTCATATGACAAGAAAGAGAAGAAGAGAAAAACCAAGTTCAGCTGCCCATATGATCTTGACGAACGCGACGATGATGAAAACACACCGCTTCACATTGCAATTCATGCGAGAAAGATTGAGAATGTCCGTGTCCTACTTGAAGCTGGTGCTACTGTTCACAAGAAATGTGATGGGAGTGCCCCGATTCATCTCACAATTTGTCTAGGAGCCATACCTGCCAACGCAGAATTTGCTGAGAAGTGCGTTCATCTACTCCGAGAATATAATGCAGATTTGACCATGAGAGATGACTCATTTCATACACCGCTATATTTGGCATGTTTGTCCAACCTTTGTCCAGTTGTCGAATTGTTGCTGAATGACCCCCTGGCAAAAGAAACTCTCAATCTCAGGGCCGACAGGACTGGTGGTAGAGCGCTTCATGCTGCTGCGAAGTGCGATGCCGCAAGAAGTGGGGTAGAAGGATGTGTGACAAAATTGCTGTTGGCTGCAGAAAATATTGACATTGACGCCAGAAATAATTACGGGAGAACTCCTCTTCACATTGCGGCGTCTCGTGGGAACTGGCATGTGGCAAGGCTACTAATAAATGCCGGAGCAGATGCTCACATCCTAGACAAACGCGGATTGACTCCTGGCTCAAGGGCCAGAAAGAGAGGAATGGTCATTCCGAACGACTTAAGAATTTTGGGGAATGATGCCCCCACTCGAGATCTGATCATGGACCCCGATGGAGCTACCCTTATTCTCTGCCATGAACTTTGTATCCAACACAGGACTTGCCCTCCTATCGTCAGAGATGATGCTGATGCGTCTGAGCCCCCTCCAGAAAATGTCAGAAGGCTCAATGTCCTTATTAATGACGACGATGGAATTTTACGGTGTGGGGAGTTCAGTGCGTGTAAGTGGAATACTGATGCACGTCGAGCAGCTCTGTCTGATGTTTTAAAAGTTCATGAGTACCCCTACATTGAGCGTATGAGCAAGCTATGCTCTGCCACACCGGATCACCCCAGAGCTATTCAAACCCTTGATGCAGACACCACTGTATCGCACTGGAGTTTTGAAGCGGCTCTTAGAGCTGCTGGCAGTGTATGCGAAGCTGTTGACAGAGTTGTGTCAGGCGATTTTAGGAATGCTTTTTGTGCCATCCGTCCTCCTGGGCATCATGCTGGACCAAGAGGCATAGTCACTTGCCCCAACGATCCTGATGGATCACATGGCTTTTGCCTCTTGAATAATGTTGCTATTGGTGCAGCCTATGCCAGGAGCATGTACCGAAATGATGGTATCAAGAAGATTGCTATTATCGATTTTGATGTACACCACGGCAATGGCACAGAAGAAATTGTTCGCCAATTGACTCCCAATATAGAGCATGCCATTATACGGACACCTTTTGCTGTGGGGGGGTTACAAACATCAACTTACAAACCCTGGCTAGATGAGCATGATGTAAATGACGTCTTCTTCGCAAGCACCCACGGTTACGGTCCTCGAGACAATAAAATCCCCCTTGGCTCTATCCAAGGAGGTTGGTTCTACCCAGCTTCGGGGAAGACTTACAAAAGTAAATCTTTGACAGACCCCCAGGATCTGGAAACGCCAAATCTCTCTGATTTCCTCATGTCGCAAACTTGGACGAAGTTGGGTGATGATTACCGCAACAACTGCTGCAAGATAATTGACATTGGTCTAAGTTTGCCCGTCAAAGATGACACCTACAATCATGGTCTTCAAAGGCTGGAACTGAGAGATGCTTACAGGAATAATATAATTCCATCTCTTATGGAATTCGATCCTGATTTAATCTTCATAAGTGCTGGTTTCGATGCACACCGCAAAGACACTATGAACTTTGGCTATGTAGGCATGATCGAGGAGGACTATGAGTGGCTCACAGAACAGATCGTGAAAGTTGCTAACAGTTGTTGTAATGGCAGAGTTGTGTCTGCCCTTGAAGGAGGCTATAAAATCCATGGTGGCATTATTTCGCCTTTTGCTCGCAGTGTTGCAAGTCATGTCCGTGCGCTTGTTGATGGTGGTAATAGCCGTGAAGTGTATGACATGGATGAAGGAGATTGGGAGAGTCGTTATGAAAGACATATGAATGAAGAAAAGGAGAAAAAACGGCAGGCGAGGATGGATAGGAATTATCGTTCAACTGAAGGCATCACACCAAGCCTTAAGCATGAAAATGAACTTCACCTAGGAGACCTAGGGGAAATTCGGCACAGTGATGACGACGACAATCTTGAGCCCTCAAGGAAAAGGAGCAGGAAACAAGTTGATTACAAGCAATTGTTTGAACAACTGAAAAAGGAGGGGAACTAAGTGTATCGTAATATCAATTCATTTAATACATCTATTAAATCTTGAGAATCATCCAACGAAGTTGACACCGTTGTGTTGTGTTGGATCTTGTTGGTCAAGGGGTTTTTTGTTGTGTGAAGGCTCAATATAATGGTTAGTGTTCATGGGTTCTGTCAAAATACTTGCGTGTTGTGTTTGAGGCACGCTGCTGTTGGGATAAGTATGACGAGCGTTTTTGTTAAGTTTGTGCTGGGATATGCCCCTGCACCCAAGTCAGAGCGATACGATGGAGCCATGACTTGATTGTTCTAGTTCTGCATTTGCATTACCGTCTCGAGAGAATGCCACGGAGAGAGAGCCACATCCAACACCAACGACGACATAGGACACGTCACCATTGGGAGGTCGGCATGCCCTCCCATGTTCAAACTCTCGTAGTTGTTACCGCCGTAAGATCGCATGACGGGTAGTACTGATTAATGTTGATGGAAAGTGGACGACTCATTGGCCTGAGGTTGGTCGTTGCTACTAGGTTATGCATTGCTTACGTTATGATTCTGAAAGCCCACCATTTGCATCTGTCGCTGCTGTTGGTTCAGCTGCTCTATCCTCTCCCCACAGTGCTGGGGCATTTCAATGGAGATGGCGCATGGTCAAGTGAGTTTCTCAATCCGACGTTGCCCTACACCTGCCACTGTCAGCCGTTCCTTCTCCCCAATCTGTGCGGTTCCTCACAACCACCTACCTCTTGCGTCAACAATGACAAACAACCTGCGTTTGGGACCAACTGAATTCTACCAAACATCTTAAACTGACAAATGATGCTTGAGCCTGACAAATTCCCCCAACAATAATCTAGAGTATTGATCCCTTGTCCTCCAGGTCTGTGCGACATGAGATAATGGCATGGATGCACTTATAAGACGACCATGATGATCCTTCAATGTGGCAAGTGATCTGAATTCGTATGTGACGCTAGTTGGATGTACATCAACACGGATTGATAAATGAACCCAATGGTGAACTGGGGAGTGTTTCAAGGTGTTCATATTAATATGGCTGGTTTTGAATTGTTTACAAGTATGATAAAGCACGCCAATTTTCTACTCGAGCTACCAATCTGCTTCTTCCCATGGCACTGCCATTATTTACCTCCTCCTACGCCCATGATATTTTCCACTCGCATCGTCTCAATTCCTCTAGCGACGATGGCCTCCACTGCTCCTACTATGGCCACCGCCACCGCCACCGCCACCGCCACCACTACCACCACTTCCACCTCCCTTGTACGAAGAACAACGTTCCTCCTTCTTCGCCTCCCCCCTCCTCCTATTGTTGTTCGCACCTCGATCTCTGCTACGATCTCTGCTGGGACTCCTGCTGTCACTCCTCCCGCTACTTCTACTTCTACTCCTGCTACTACTCGCACTGCCGCCGCCTCGACGCTGACGATGACGAGATGTCCGATTCATTCTCTGATCGCGTTCTCTAGAGCGATGCGACTGCGAGGAGGAGGCCGACCTTGACCTGGATCCCGACCTCGACGAGGAGTAGGAACGGCGGCGGCGTGGAGGACTGCCGCTGCCCTGGCGTCGTCCCCGAGAAGATCTGCTATCGCCTCCGTCGCTGCTACGCGATCGACTACGCGATCGAGAGGACGAGGAGCTGCTCCCCCCCCTATGAGAGGCCCGGGAGTCTTGATAAGATCGGGAAGAAGACGTCGACCGCGATGACGATCGGCGCGACGACGACGGCGAACGGGAACGCGATCGTTCCGGACGTTCCGAGGGCTTGCTCCTTGCCTTGTTGTATCCAATTTCCCTGGGCGTCTCCTTACGGTCGTCGAAATCTCCCCTGTATCCCCCCCCCCAACCATTGCCGCCGCGGCCGCCGCCATTGTCGACCCCCGCCCCCCGTTCCCTCCCCCTCCTGTCGCGTCCGAATTCGTCGAGATCCCCCCCCCCCCTTCCCCCCCCTCCTCCCCCCCGATCGTCGTAATACCGTCGATCGCGATCGTCGTTCCTGCGATGATAGCCATCGCGATTTAGGACGTCGTCGCGACGGGCGTCACCGCGTCGTTGGGGACGGCCGCCGCCGCCGCCGCCGCGGGCGTCCCAGTCCCCGCCGCGACGATCGTCCCCGCGCCTATGATCGCGACGACGATCGTACCCGCCGCCTCCTATCCCCCCCCGTCCGCCGCCGCCGCCGCCTCCGCCGCCGAAGCGATCGCCCCCCCGCGGGGGACTGGGCGACGGCGGGACCGACACCGGGCCCGCCGCTCCCGCCACGACAGCGACGGCCGGAGGAGGGACGGGGGGGGGATCCGCCGCGCCGGCGGCGGCGGGAGGACGGGGGGCGTCCGCCAGGATGGCGGCCCGCGCGGCCTCCGCGCGACGTGCCGCCTCCCTGACGAACGCGTCCATCTCCCCGCCCCCCCCGGCGCTCGCGCCTCCCACCGTCCCGGCCCCCGACGCCGAAGGCGGCGGCGGCGGCGGCGCGCCATTGCCATTGCCATTGCCATAGCCGCCGCCGCCGCCGCGATGGTGCCCGATGCGCCTCTGCTGCTGCTGCCGCTGCAACTCCTCCCTCTGCCTCCGCATCTCCTCCTTCTTCTTCTCGACAAGGACCTTGGGTATGCCGCTCGGCGAGGTCTGCGCGTCGAGCATCATCGTCCACAGCTCGGACGCGAACGACGCCGCCTCCCTCTCGCCGAGGAATCCCTCTAGGTCGAGCTGCGCCCTTCGCGGGTCCACGTCCCAGTTATCGGCGACGGCGGCGCTGGCGTTGGCGTTGCTGCCGTCCTGGGTCTCGGGGAGGAAGAGATGCACGGCGGTGGAGCTGACGATGTCGTCGTCGAAGCCGAGTATCGCCTCGACGCGCCGCTCGATCCAGTGCGCGAGCACGGTCCGATGGACCCTGGCGACGTTGCACTTCTCGGAGAAGTTCGACGGGAAGGTAGTCGAGCGGAGCTGCTTCTGCAGGGCCGTGGACGAGGCTATGGAGGCGGTTCCCTTGATGCTCGGCATGACGACGGAAATGAATATCAACTGTAAATAATGTGGCGAGAGAAACAAAAAATATAATGTACTCCAGACGGGACTCGAACCCGCAACCTTCTGTTCCGAAGACAGATGCTCTGCCATTGAGCCACTGAAGCGATGTAGGAAAGGCACAAATTTTAATTTCTGAAGTACACAAATATCACAACCACACGCACGAGAAGAGAAGACGAGGAGGCGGGTGCCATGCGGCGGAAAGAGGTCAAGGTCACTAGAGTGGTGGATCATGATTGTTTGAGGATCCTGCGCATCGTAGTACGGTAGTACGAGGACATTATTTGTGAATTATGAAATCATAGATAGCATATCTGATGCAAAACCTTAATCTGAGTATGAGTCATTTGCTCTTCTTGAAATTGCTCCACCAGCTCTGGCGCCTCCAAATCCAAATCCTCCGTCTGCTCAAGAATCCAGCACAGTTCCAGCGCCACCCTCCCTTGCAGCTCGGCCTCGTGCGGGTTATCCTACGTCGGATCAGTCATAGGCGTTACGAGCAAAGTAATATCGCAGAGTGATTTAGGGAAGGGATGATAATAATAACTTGACAAATACTCTCACACAAATCAGTTACCTTTGTGTCTAGGCAAATAACGTGAATGGCCTTGAAATCTTCAGTTGGCTCTCGTGTTTGTAAATCCTCTACCACGGCATCATAAATTCTCTCCTCGAATGCGATCACGATGTCGTGCTTCTGTACGTCTTTGGTCGGTGTGTCTTGCCATCGCTGGGGAGCAAGCTACCACGAAGTGCAATTCGATTTGAAATAACCGGCTTGGTGAGGACTTACTGGTGGAATAGGACAGCGACAATATCTTTTCAACTAACAGTAACAAATAAAAAAAGTAATACTCCATACCTTCACGGCGGAACCACGCTTACAAAGCTGTAAGACCCCATTATGCAGAAAGAACGCTTCATCCTCAGGAGTCGCAGCAAGCGATCGGTACATCTCCGAGTAGGGCGTGCCAAATTTGAAGATGCGTGGTTCCATGGCCGATTTCCCAGGCAGACGAACTTGGGTACCCGTGCCGTAACTTTCCACCGTCATTCCTGATCAAGGGACGGAAAAATATATTACATTACGACGGTGCGACGTGCCAAGTGGGGAAGATATTTGACGGCGAAACGTGTCATTAAAGTCAGCCGACTATGAAATAATAGTACCGAGTACTTTGAAATAATTCGCGCCCGAGTCTCTCACCTGCATTTTGCAACACCACGTGCGCCTCCATTGACCTGTTGATGTTGGACGAGCAGACTGTCCCAATCGACAATCTCGACGGCTGCCGACGGGCGGATGGCGGCGGTATCCCGGGGGGCGTCAAAGGACGGTGTATCCCTGGCGGATTCATGGTGAGTTTGAGAGTAATAAGCCTCTATAAGAAAGAGGTGGCAATGGCTTCAGCGGAATGAAGATGAATTATTAGAGGCGAGGTTAGGTATGGTAGGTGGGTGCGGTGTTAGCTGAACCTCGGCCCCGCCATTTTTTGACAGCGTAGGTGAGGCGGGGCGGGGATGGGGGGGGCGGCGGGGGAGAGCCCCGAAACGTTTTTTAGCA
Organism: Stephanodiscus triporus; assembly: GCA_036939755.1. NCBI lineage: Eukaryota > Bacillariophyta > Thalassiosirophyceae > Thalassiosirales > Thalassiosiraceae > Stephanodiscus > Stephanodiscus triporus. The sequence continues at coordinate 3,790 of JALLAZ010000672.1, read as the reverse complement.
GCAGCAAGTCGTCGTCCAAACCAATGACCAAACCTATGAAGAATAAATAACGACGTATCTCATCTCAATCGTCTCGAATCCGCAGCGGTTCTCATCGGCATGACTGAATACATCGACCGCGTCGACACGAGCGATGTCGTCGCTGGGAGTAGGAGAGCGCTCCACAACGAAGAGGAGGTGGCACGCATGATGTTGGCGCGACTCGCGACTGTCAGGACGGACGCCGACGCCGACGACGCGAGGACGTCGGCGACTACGACGGACGGCGAATCCGGGGACGAGGAGGCCTCAGCATTTAGGAGGAGCTTCTTCGAAAAAAAGGAGAGGACGCGAACGAAGCCCTCGTACGGCAGGCCGTCGTCCGCGACGGCGAGGCCACGGCAAGGTCGGCGTCAACGTCAACATGATCATCCCACGATCGCGCATCCGATTTCCACGCGGCATCAACAATTTTACGCCGAAGAGAGGGCGCTGCTGCGTGAGTTGGTCGTATTGACCATGAGGCATTCCGACGGAATCTTGCTTCGCTTCGTCCCGTCCGAGGAGGAGCAGGTGCAGCTGTGGAACACGCACGGCCATCCCGTGGGGGGGCGATACGCGCCCAACGTCGTCGCAGAGGGGGTGCAATTATATCCGAAGATCAACGTGGTGCCCGAATGGACCTCGAGCGACCACGGTCACGACCGAGCGGACGGCTCCGTTGCTGTGAACGAGGATTTGGAATTTCGCGCCGACTTGCCAATGCCGCTATTGGGGAGCGGTGCACGAGATGCCATTTCGCTGTGCGGGGAGGCGGGATGGCTATACGGACGCGTGTCATCCTACGTCGAGACGGTATTGGACGACGCCGACGGCGTTCACTGCTCCACCGCGCGGGCGCTGGCGACGAGGTTGGACGCGGAGCTGTCGGAGCATCACGATCGTCTCTCGGCGTTGGAGAAGGAGCTACCGCCACTGGAGCTATCTCCCGCCTCGATTCGCGATATGCCCCGAGCCCGTTACCTGACACTCAGATCGCTCGCGTCGCGCTTGATTCCTATCAGGGATCGTCTCCGTACGCTCGCCGTCCTCGCCGATGGGGTCGGCGCGTGCGGCCTGAGGGGGGGGAAGCTGCTCGCGACTGTCCTTCAACATTCCTTGGACGGGCACACCCGTCATGCCGAGCTGGTAAGGTCGATCGCCGCCGATTGCTCGGTTCCGTGGTACAAGTTGCTATCGCGATGGATGACCCAGGGAGTGCTGGAGGATATCCATTCCGAGTTTTTTGTCAAAGAAATAAAAATGGATGCAACGGGAAGGCAAATCACTACACCATCTTCTGGCTTCTATACATGGCATCAACGGTATGTTTTGGTGGAAGGTTTGATACCTTCGTGTTCTTGCGGAGGAATGATGGATATCATCACTGTTGATTTGGCGCAGGAGGTTCTTCTGGTGGGGAAGGGGATCAATTTTATTCGACAATGTCTCCAGGATAAGGACTGGGAGGTAGTCGAGAGCGAAGAGGAGACTTCACCGGCAGATAGTGGTACTTCCTCATCCCATCAAGGTTGCAACTTTGCCACATTGATGGACATTGGCGACGATGGCGACAAACTGAAGCGTGTATCAATCCTCAATGATGCCGTACTCAAGTCATCAGCACGAATACATTCCCACATCCTCGACTCGCTCGAGAAGAAACATCACATGATGCAACATCTCCTCGCCCTCAAACATTTTATGTTCCTTGGACAGGGAGACTTTGTGTCTACTTTCGTAGAAAGCTTGAATCAGGAATTTAGTGGCCGTACATCGATTGCAGGGATCTATGATCATACGCTTTCCAGCCTCTTGGAGGGATCATTGCGAGCGACTACTGCTCGCTTCCTTCCTAACTTTGTGCTGGGGAATCTCGGAGCTAAATTGATGTTAGACAAACACGACTCGAATCGATATTGGATGGGTCCACCTCCCACGGCTAAGGAAGTTGATATGAAGCCATGGAAAGACAATGAGGCCTCCATCCAAGACCCTTGGGACTCTATTTATCTTGAGTACCAAATCAACAGTCCCTTGGATGCCATCGTCCATGCAACTGCCATGGAAACGTACCACCAGGTATTTCTATTCCTCTTCCGTCTTAAACGTGTAGAGTGGATGCTCAACAACTCGTGGAGGCAAAGCACCGCATTGAACCATGCAATTCTCATCGAGACTAAGGCCGGAGGAGCAGATGCCCCGGCTATCAGTGAAGCTGCCGAGCATTCATCTTTCCTTCTGAGGCGCATTTCGTCGACACGTCAAACAATGCTACATTTCATATCCAATTTGCAAAATTATCTCATGTTTGAGGTGCTTGAGGGCGGCTGGGAAGCATTAAAGTTGTCCTTGCGCAACGCTCGGACTGTTGATGATGTCATCAGGGCACACGATTTCTACCTAAATCAGATTGTGGACAAGACTCTTTTATGCATCGATGAGGATGGCGACAGCAGTATCGGCAAAAACCTTGAGAACTTGCTGCGCAAGCTTATCTCTATCGCGCTAAAGTTTGGTAAGTTCCAAGATCACATATTCGCGAATTCTCTCGCAGGATTGGACAAGGCCGCAAACATCAGACAAAAGGTTGACGAAAGAGCCGAAAAGGGGGATTGGGGACGAACGACTTTGGATAGGGAAGAAGGAAGGGTGTTTCTGTACTTAGCCGATGCCAAGCTGTTCGAATTCGTTGAGCGAACAGCAAATGACTTTGACATGACGTTGACTGATCTTCTGAAAATGATGAGCAAGCAAATTGACGAGGTCGATTGCAATGCTAGCACGGATGATGATCAGGAGAAGACACATCATGTTATGAGAAACCATGACGCATTATCTTTCCTGCTCTTCCGACTTGATTTCAGTGGTTACTACGCGAGGCAGGCAAGTAAAAAAAGAGGCTGAACACAGAATAAAAATGTGCATATCTAGTGAATATTTTATATCTTCACACATGATGTCGAGACATCGGTTGTGCGTGTACTTGAAAAATCTATGACTTTTGGCTTTCTTATTGGCTTATTGCCATCGCTGTGTTAGTCGTTGCCCAAATCTGCTCTCAAGGCAGATGCAATTAAATAAATGCTTTTCAACCCAAACAAAAATGACAATAATTTACAAATGAATCCCAAATAATCTCGATTTACGCTCCACCACAACCACTTTATCATAATCCCGTAAAACCCTACCGCAAATATAGAATATGCGATGCTTCTCGGTGTGAAACGAGGGGTCCAGATGAGACAGATGAATCCATAGACCATCGTCATGATGTTCCGATAATTTCCGAAGTCTCTCTCGAATAACCACAGCCACCTTGCGAGGTATGCATAAGTGCAAATGGAAACGGCATCTCTGATATATGTCGTTGTTTTTCGAAGAGGAGACAGTTTTGAGATTTTTCCCATTTTGTGGGGCGCTCTCGACTTGTTTGAAATCTAGGGTTGTGGGTAGTGTATCAGCTTTTCTGACGTTGTGAGGGGATTCCCGTTTTGCCTCCACACCTAGAACCTTTATATGTAGTCAATGTATCTCCACTGCTTTAGAACGCCATTCTCATCACCCACGGGGAGTGCTCAGTGCTGCATGCGGCTGACGACTAATAATAGAGAGGAGGGTGTTCGTTGTGTGCTTGATAAATCTCTCTTCTTAAGTACTGTACGTTTGACCCGAATTTACCATCGTCCATGAAAAGGGGTTGACTACACAAGCGATGAATTTGTACCATCTCTTTAGTCGGATGGCGCTCTGACTTTTCTGGTACATAATG
>JALLAZ010000671.1:0-12932 GCA_036939755.1 Stephanodiscus triporus | reverse complement strand
ACGGTTTGCGCGCCAGCCGGCCTTAAGTTACCGTAGAACATTGGTACAAGCCTACACGAGCGTAGGTTTGTACCATAAAAAATTGCCACACGTTACAAACTGATCCAGCTAGGATCAAAACCAGTCACACGCTAACTATGAACAGTTAATGCCACACAAGCAACACACACACCACACCACACAACACACAACACTCACCCAAAAATGGCAATCTCCACCTCCATCACTGCACCTCTTCAACGTCAATAGCTCATTCCCTCAACCTCAATATTACATAGCACCAGAATGGGATTAAATATATTCAATTTTGCTGCTTTTTATACTTGTGTTTCTCGTTTTTTCTTCGTCTTAAATTCCCGGTATGATATTCTACGAGTCCCCACTGACCTGGGCAGGAGGGCGAACGCACTTTTTCATAAAATTTACATACCGTAAGCGAGGCATAAGAAACAGCTAAACACCCAAGTGCGAAGGTCTAAAACTCTCTTTTTTAGCTGACTGGGACAGATGTCAGGAATGTACTAAAATCTATGTAGGAATAAAAAACATTATTTTTGTAGGAAATATATACTATTCCTACAGTACTGGGGCTGATGTGAGCTGCATCCATGGAGTCCAACGGCAACAACAACCATCATAACCATGGTCACCATTGGTGGAAACATGCCCCTAGAGTCCCACAAAGGCCTTTTGTCCTGATCTGACACATCAGGTTGATAGGGAAAAATATCCCAAGCAAGCAGATATGCTTTTTGTGGGGGGTGACTGGGTGTATGGCCCTCAAAATTCTCCGATGCTGTGGTGGTGCATCATTGCCAGAATAGAGGAGCATTTTGAGAGCCATACACCCTATCACTATCACAAAAAGCTACCTGCTTGCTCAGGGGGTTGTCTCTGATCAATTAGACATGTCGGCGCACAAGATTGTGCCACACATGGGTCTCTAGGGCCCCATATTTGGCAGCAGCGGCCATGGTTGGGTGGGTTGTGGCCCCAGCCGCTGTTGACTATGCTGCTTTGCACCTGTGCTGGCGGCGTATAAAGACTCCATTTGGTTAAACTGGTCTGGGTAGCAGTAATAATCTTCCTAATTTTTTAAGTTGTTCTGTTCTGTTCTGTCGGCGCATGAGATTGTGCCTCGCGAGGGTCTCTGAGGCACCATACTATTTGGCAGCGACGACCATGGTCGGGTTGGTTGTGGACCCTCACCGCTGTTGACTATTTTTCCCCATGGGGGAACCCCAACAAATTAGGGATCGCCAGAAAGCTTTTTCTAAGGACAATCATTTTCTTCTAGTTTGGGATATTAGTTCTGTAGCAATTAAGGAGAAACAGTGAATTTATTTCCTCGTTTGTACCTAGGATGCTAATTAACTGAGATTTTTTTCTTATTATTTAGTGAGTGTTTCTTATGCCCCGGCTTATACCGTAGTCTAAACCTTCAATATGAATGTATTGAAATTCATGTACCAACTTTGTTCAATCTTGATTTATTCAAAGCCGCCCATAGAATTTCAATCCATTCAAATTGAATGACTTGGTAAATTTTATGAAAATGAGTGTTTGCCCTCCTGCCCAGGTTAGTGAAAACTCATAGAATATCATACCGGGAGTTGAAGAAAAAATGAGAAACACATGTATAGAAAAGCAGCAACATTGAATATATTTAATCCCATTCTGGTAGTAGTCAACCCCTATAATATTTTTGCACAAAGACCCTCAAACAAATCGTCTCCATCCACAATGAATTTAAGATTTGGGTGGCACACTTTCAATGCACCAATCACAACCTCCGGTAATTCATCATTACTTCTCCCTTCGATAACAAAGCCAAACGTCCACACAGTTCTATCGTAGTAGTCTTTCATATAAGCCATGCCTTGTTTGAAGAGATATGGGAAAGGATGCAGGCTGATGTCAAATTCCATGCAATTCAGCGATGGGAAGTCATTGAAGAAACCAGTAACTTGATTACGCTTGATAAGTACTGGTTTCCCGTTGTATTTTGAGATGTAACCAGGACATCCTAATTCTTCCAGGTTGCCTAACGGGATGAGTTTGAACCGTGCTTGGAATGATGGATCACTGGGTGCTTCTTGGCAATATCGCTCCCAAAGTCTCACACCGTTTGTTAGACGTTTTTGGACGTCGACTTCCGCATCAGATGAATCTGCAGATAGATCATATCCAGCAGCCGTGATCCGACGGAGTATTGTGCGAGTTTCCTCCTTCATTTTGAAGTAGCCAACAACAGTAGCTCCTGGTCCATCGTCCGAGCTCTTCCCAAAGTTTGGCGCCTCTGTTGGAACTGAAATGGATACGATAAATATGTCCGGACTTTTCCAGGTCTTACCCATCGAGTGTGAATTGAATTCTCGACCAAATTTTACTCGTGGTGCTATCTCTGGTATGCGCGCATTTGAGACAAAGCAATCAACGGCTACACACTCATAAAGCTCGCCAGGACTGGGAATCTTTTTCTTTGTTGTCATATAGCCATGGCTTCGTACATCCAAACAGCTTGATGAGATTGATACCCAGGTTGGCAACCGATGACCATTGTTGACATCAGGATCTTCTACCTTAGAAACTTGCACAGCGGTAGTACCAGCCATCGGCTTGTATAAGCCCTTCCTTGCAGGTGTGGATGTATATTTCAGCGTTTTGACAGTTTCCGTGTCACCTGACTCATTGGGGCGCAGCGGGCGTGAACACAACTTCCATAGTCCAACATTGGTAAAGACTACAATTTTCCAATATTGATCAATAGTTGTTGAGGAACAACGAGCGAGTATCAAGGCAATGTTGGCTGAAGCCCATGCAATGTACAGATTCATCCCCGAAATGCTCCATTGATTTTGTCCGATCCCAGAAACTGCTGTCTTTTTAACTGATCGCTGGACAGCTTTCACCGTAGACGACGCGACAGTCACCTCGCGCTCTTCGTGATTATCGCTCTCCCCTCCACGACGTTGAATGCAGTATTCTTCCATCTCCCAACCATCTTTTTTCGTCGCAGCTGCGTGTACACTAGCCTTCACGACAACATCAGTCAAAGCTGACAGCCATTTCATCATAGTAATGTGACTAGCAAAAGCAAACTCCCACTTGGTTTCTGATTTTGCCATAACCATGAGACAAAAGGGGGTAGGTGCACTAGAATGTCCCAAGGATGCCGATACCACAGCGTTTTCTTTGAGTATGTCCATGACGCCACGAGGAGTCTCGGCAGGAACTGGTTTCAGACTTTCAAATCCACTGGAGGCCATCCTTGTGAATTCTTTTTTGGCCGTTTCAATCCTTTGTTCGGCTGCCTGGGCAGCCTGTCCTAAAATAATACCTATTCGCTGAGACGAAGATATTGTAGTAGAGTCAACTAAGCTCGAGGTCGAGCTTTTCTCTCCTCCGTCGGTTTCTCCATCAGCATCGTCAACAAGACGATTCGGATTGGTGGGTCTGCTTGAATATTCAGAATTTTTTCCAACAGAAGCTTTGTATCCCGCCCTATCTTCCTCGTCTTTCTCCTCTGCAGTTCTGTAATAAATCAATTTGGATCCCCGCAGCTCGACACGTCTCTTTTCCCAAGCTTTGGTGGTACTGAGTTTACCGAATCCAGACCTACGTTTCCACAAAATGGCCGAGATACAAACCGGATCTTCCAAGCCAATGACATCCGCGTTTGCTGTAAGCCCTTCAGCCTTCATTGCCCCCGGAAGAATGTTCGTAATGCTTTCGTTTATCATGGGAATGGCGGGCATGGTCATGTTTGGCCAGAGACCCTTGACCAAAGACTGAGGAGCTCCCTCGGGCGAGGGCAACGGATCGCTTCCGAATCCTTCCATCTTTTTCCTTGGTGATGGTACTGGCGATGATCCTAACGCATAATTACTCTTCTCCTCGTTCCCATCCCCCTCCACCAAAGAATTCTCCGCCCCTTGCACGTGTACGTGCCCATGAGTAGATTGATGGGACAATTTCTGACTCTGACTCTCGATGAATTTTCCCAAATCCGCTCCCCACTGGAGAGGGGGTTTCTCCTTCTCAGTCTGTATGAACTTAGTGAAATCCGCGCCGATCTGTTGGAACTCCACCCATTTCTGCTGCGACAGCTGCAGCTCCTTTGCCTTCTGCGCGCGCTTCGCCTCCTCGATCAGCTTCTGCTGTTGCACATCTGGCTGCGCTATCAACTGCATCTGTTCGGGCGTCAATTTCTGCCCATTCTGGGCGGCGAGGGCCATGGCCTTGGCCCTCAGTATGATGGGATCGGTCTCCCTGTCCTCGTCGTCGGAAATGTGTCCGTCCATACACGTTGTTTTGTAGATTTGCTTCGGGTCCTTGTTGGGGGGGTTGTAATTGGAAGATTCGGCATGGAGGGCCATGTCGATGGATTGTTGAGTGGGCCCTGAGAAGGGCGAGGATTCTTCCACCGCTTGAGATTGCTGTAAGTTCTCTTCCATCTGCTCGTGTGGTCGAAGTACAGCGTCATTGACGCAACGCTGCGGACAGCTGGCTAGTGAGCCGTCACCCGACATCTTGGGACGAAACCGAGGATGGCCCTCGGCAGCCAAAATTGCCCATGCCTCCCTCGCGAAGACAATCTGCAGTGATGTTATGAGAATTATTTTATCACGACCTACCTAAGTCAGATAAAAAGGAGTGAACATAAATTCTTATTCATTCAAGCACTGACCTTTCCAGTCTCGACATGGAAGTATGGCTCTTGGCTGTCGTCATCTGAGTTTATGTCATCAGCTTCATCAATCTGGTCGAAATCCGACATGATTGTGGACGATGCTGTATTTAAGTCGTATCTCTCTGAATGAGGAATGAATCGAATCAATGCACGTAAATATTTTTTTACACCTTTCCTCGGGGAGGGGTGCACTCATAAGAGAGAATGACGAGTGACAGATGAAACTAATACTATCGTGTAATTCTCTTATGTATTTCTCTCTCTACGGTTCGTGTGTACCGTATTAGACCCGACCGAGCGACCGCGGGGCCGGCCGGGCGCTCAGGCCGCGAAACACACCTTTTACAGTCACATTTCACATGGCATGGCGCGCGGCAGCAGTCAAGGTGGTATGTCAAAATTGCGTCCGAAGCAGCTCACAGGGCGGGTTTCCGCAACCATGACGCCTCGCTCCATTTGGCATCCATCCTGGTCTACGGCGCCGTCGTCGACCGCCACGTTGGCGTCAGCAGCGTCGAGGCGGGCTTCCGCCGCCATGACGCCTCGCTCCATATGGCATCCGTCCTGGTCTACCGCGCCGCCGACCGCGCCGGCGACGTCCGCTGCGGCGTCGACCACGTCCGCCGCATCCCCCCCTCGATCGAGGAAAAAAATCGGCCATCGCTCCTCGTTGGAATTTTTGGATGGAGGTAATGCCGACAAGGCGGCTCCGCCCCCCGCCTCTCCCGCGAATAAGACCAAGCGAAAGGCGTGGAGGACACAGCGACGAATGTCACCCGAGAGTAAATCCCAATTGGATGCATTGTCAAATCTCAAGGATGCTGCCTCTGCCTCCATTTTCGGTGAAGGCACAGACGAAACCACGAAATATTCAGTTCCTCAGATGAAGGCTGCTGAACCCTCCAAGAAACGGTCAGTAAAAACGACCACTCATGGTAACGAATTGCCATATTCACGTGGAAAATCAAAGAAATGCACGTCAAAAGAAGAGGCTGTCCAGTCCGTCGAGTCCCACACGCTCTCATCGAGTCAGGTCACGCCCAAAACAAATGCGGCAAACAAACCGAAGCATAGCCCTCTTCCGTCATTTTCTCCGATTGATTATCGTCCCCAGAATCATGACACAAATGATGCAGACTGCCCCGAGACCACTTCTATTTTGAAGTCGTATGTCGAAAAATGGACGAAAGATCCATCGGATAATAAGGGCGACCATCAAAACGAATTGAATGACGCGGTTCGTGTTGATGGTGAACGAAATACCAAAATGGAGGCTGATTCATCATCCTCGGTCATGTCTTCCTCGTATGAAGATGATTCGGCAATGTATCACGATGACACCATAGACAAATCCTCTCAACCAATTTTAGATTCGAATGATGAGCAGTTTTCCAGCAGCTGGGAAAATAATGTGCCCTCGCCTGAGACGGCGAATAAAGATCTTGATGTCGAATATGGACGATTGGCATTCATCAAGGAGGAGTTGGAGAGGAAGATGCAAGTTCAGAAACTAGATGCAAGAGCGCACGGCGGCGTCACTGAGATATCTGAACGAATAAATCCACAAGTGGGGCAACATTTCTCCGCCATGAGTGATCGTAAGTATGACATGGTCATTTCCAGAGAGAGTTTGGAGCACGAGTACAGTCAATTGACATTCTTCAAACGGCAATTAGAGCGTAAGATGGAAATGCAGAATTATGAGGCAAGGAATCTTGATCCGTGGATGCCCCGAGCTTCATTTCCGGAAGTGAGGTCGGCTCTCAATGACAATGTCGTAGCAATACGGGGGGGGGTCACAGACCGTGATGAAATCCCCTCCAGGGAAGACGTTGCGTTTGGAAAGATGGTCTACCAACAACGAATGGAAGAGCAGGGTATGATTAATATGCTGAATGGACCTACGTCTGACGATGACGATGCCGCCAAAAAATACAAAGGGCGTGGCGGGGGAGAGGAAAGGCTTCCGTCGCATAGTGAAGTTGGGAGGAATTATGTCGCAAAGCATCACCCTGCTTATCATTACAAAAATCATGACATTGCATCCGAAAGATCCCCTTCTAAGGCGAAAACCAAAAAAAGACGAAAGAGACGCGTGGTCGAGACAATAACACGCGTGATTCACGAGGAATCCGAAGAGGAGGGGTCGGCATCAACTGGACACAGTCAGAATTTGAAAGTGCATCGACCAAGGACAGGTCGTAGTTCAAGTTCCAAGAAGCGCTATGGAGATGATTGTCATACTGTCTACCGCGGGAATGTTCAAAATGCAGAGCCTTTTGTCCGTAGTAGGGAACGCATTTCTTTGCCTGGTAGGGACTACAATGCTTGCGACGAGAGTGAAAGTGACTCATCACAAAGCTTGGGTGGTCATGAACGACTCTCATGTGAAATGAAAGGGCGGGCGAGGAGAGAAACAAAGACTCCAGAGAAAAAGAGGCAGAAACAGAGCCAGGGCATGAATAACAGAAGCCGTTTCCATATGAGTCAACCATCCACATTGGAGTCATTGCATTGATCTGTTGCATCAACTAGTATTGAGGTTACAGCTTCTGTTTGTGTTTTCATTTTATTATTTTGTTCCAATTTCATATGTGCTCAAACAATAATTAAAATTACCTACTTAATAAGGAAAACTACTAATGGTATTTTTTATTCAGTTATCACCCCCACTCTGTCTTGAGTACTCAGATGGGTGTGTACAGAGAAGAATTTGAATTGGCAACACCTTTGATGGCTCAGTGTCGAGAGAGGTCGGATAGACCGAGGATACCCTCTACGTGAGTAGTTAGGGTACACACTGGATAGTAACTAGGTACGTAGGTGTACCATACTTAAGAGTAGATAAGGTTAACTATCACTTAAAAACAATGAGTCAACAGTCCTTGGCTCAGTGGTTAGGCAACCTTTTATCTGCCACTGCACTGGCCTTACCCTACGTGGCCTCTCTTGAGAGGTTATGAGCCCAACAAAATCGTTGGACTCGAGTTCGAGCCCCTCTATGTAAGTTGCCATGACCGCCTTATAGAGAACTTGAAGGGAGCTTGATCCGGGTTCAGTATTTGCTCTGTTGGAGCAGAGAAGTCGTTTAGGGTTAACCCTAGCTTGCTGGTCTACAGCAGAGCTGTCGTCAGACGAATTCACACTGCGAAGCTTTCCAAAATTGGAGCTTTCTCAATGTGATGTCATCCGTCGTACTCGAATCGTAGGTACGAACGAGGAATTTTCCTAGTGAGAGAAAGATTTCTCATCCGAATACGATCCGATACGTACGCAGAGTAGTTAGAGTACTAGCTCCAGAGGGAGCGTACGTACGAACTACTGTAGTAGAGTACCAGCTCCAGAGGGAGCGTATGTACGTCTACGTTAATACGACTAACAGTGAGAATAAAATCAACTACCAGTTGTGTCTCAATTGTTGACCTTGTCGAATTGGACATTTCTTCTCGTTAGAGAGGGAGTGTCGAGAGAGGTCGGACAGACCGAGGATACCCTCTACGTAAATAGTAGGGTACATACTAGGTAGTAAGTAGGTACGTAGGTGTACCCTAACTAAAGAGTAGATAAGGTTAGCTATCACTAATAACCATGAGTCAAAAGTCCTTGGCTCAGTGGTTAGGCATATTTTATCTGCCACTGCACTGGCTTTACCCTACGTGGCCTCTCTTGAGACAAAACGGGCGAACACGAAAAAAGGAGAGATGGTATGCGGTGACACATATCAATTAAAAAAATGCGTGACGACACCTCAAAAGTGACCATGTCAAAAGTGACGTGTTTCGGCAGTCGCCCCTAGATTAATTGGTGTGATATTTCAGCTACACAAGGTAGAATGCCTACATTTTTGGATAAAAAAATAAAACTGGACGAAATGATATGTGTGATAATACACCAAGCAATATAATACGGGTGTGATATTTTGAAAGGCGTAAACCCTTAAGTGTGATATTTTGACTTGCTAAAACGATGAGTGTGTACCCGGGATCAAATTTTAGTGATAGGAAAGGTACTACGCCTTCATTTGACAACAGGTGTGTACAGGATGACAGCACATCCAAAAGTGAAAAATTTACCTGGCCAAACATACCTGATATTCTACTAGGCCGAAAATCGGCGTGTGATTTTGACTGATAAAAAGACCACCTAGTAATCTGCTGGCTACAACGCAAATTTGCAGGCTCGGCGTATTGGCTGCCTAAATTTTTGGTGAGGAGAGGTGCACCATGGCGTTGGGATGGAAGGGCCAATCTTCTTCTGCGTGACTGGAAAACACAACAAAAGCAATCCTCGAGGCGGTTTGGGGACTCCCCAAATTGGTTGGGGTAGGGATTCTGAATATTCCAAATCGGGGAGTCCCCATAGCGCTATGGAGCTCATTTGAATTTGGGGATTAACATGTACACTTAACACCTTATCATAATTTATTCATGTTATCCACTGGGCAGACATTGCCCGAGCTCCCAACACTCCATTACCTACATTCACAGACACAGATAAAGAACTGCTAAACAAAATTATACACATGCAAAAGACAAACACCCTACACGACAGTTGTTCCGCACGATAAGTCTTGACATGATACACAAATAGCACACAATAATGCTGATATTCAAAGAAACAGTCCAAATCAGCGTCAAATCAGCCCTTCTTTGGTTTGGGCGTAGGAGGCGGGGTGGGTTTTTTACTGGAGGGACGTGCTGTAGTGGGCTCGAGTGTTGAGGGTCTTTTGGTGGTTGGAGCCCTTGAGGGAACGCTAGTTGGCCTGCCTGTGGGTATCTCAGTCGGTGTATTGGTCGGCGCATTCGAGGGTAAAGATGAAGGTTTGTGTGTAGGATAGGCTGTTGGAACTTGCGTTGCACATGAACAAAGACAAACGGTTGGAAATTCGGAGTCAACTTTTGCGCATGCGGATGCCTCGCTGTAACCTTGGTTACTTTGCAACCATGTTATCCTTGCCCCACAGCTGTAGCTCCCACCAGCATCAGTAGCAATCGTATCCCAAACAGCTTGGGTACACGAATTGCAACCACAGTATGTTATGGCCGGGATCCCTGTTGATGGTTGAGATGTTGGGTTCTTTGAAGGAGGAACAGTCGGCTGATTTGTCGGTTGAGATTGGCTGCTATTGGCGTACACCCTAACCCAATCAAGCTCCATGATTTGCCCAATTCCTTCGAAAGACCCGGTGTCTATTCCTCGCGCTCCGCCCCAAGTGCCCCCTACTGCGACATTCATTATGATGTGGAACCGCTGATCAAAAGGCCACTCGTCAACAGAGCCCCCCCTTGGGAATTCAAAGTAGATTTGCGTATCAACTGCAAATTGAATCCGGTCTTGTTCCCAGTTAATCTCAAAAAGGTGCCAATCATCTTTGCTTTTAGAAATGCTACTCCCTTTTTGAGTTCCAATCATGCCTGTTTTCAATGGCGGGGGAGGGGGGAGGGAGGGGTGAGAGGGTGTCGAAGATGGAGCGTCGATGGGGGTGAAGGGGGGGCTTCTGTCCGTCGCTAATGAGCATTCGCCCGATCCCAATCAAAGAAGAGGGAGGAAGGAGAAGAAAGAAGGAATCGCCGTCGTCCATCGCCATCGACTCACCGTTGTATGATTGTGTATGAACTGTCCCAAAAAATCGGTCTGCCTCGTGACCTACAGCTTCCATCACATCGATTTCACCTGACCTCGGCCAGCCACCATATGTGTTGTTCTCTGGGAGCTACATAAAAAGCGAGGAATAATTGATTAGACATCACGCACAAAACCACAGAGAAACGGAAGAAAAGAGAAGCTTACCATCCAGAGCGCCGCCCACGTTCCTATGGCTTTGCATTTTGCTAGGCTCGCACGAAATTGAATTCGCCCGTACTTGAAGGATTGCAGGCCGCGTGTAACAATCCTTGCGGAAGTATATGGCAGCGAGTATCCACTTTCTTTCTTTGCAGTGATACGTAATACGCCGTTGGAAATATTGACATTACCAGGCAACGCTGTGTAATATGCCTGCTCTCCATTTCCCCAGTTACATAGCTTAGGACACCCATCGCCAAGATCATACCCCCATTTCAAAGGGTCGGGAGGACCATCAACATCAAACTCATCACTCCAAATGAGCGCCGAAGGGTCTGGATCCTCCAGGGGCAGCTTATTGCAAAGCGAAGGGTTACACGCCGGGCCGCATTTGTCCAATGGGAATTCCTCTCCAACTTGTTTGCAGGAATCATATAAAGATTTCGAGCCTCCTCCAGCTGATTGCAGGTAAGTAATTCTTTGGCCGCATGTGTACGAACCTCCCCCATCTGTAACCAGAATGTTCCAGAATGTGTCGGTACAAGTAGAGCAACCACAGTAGAAGCGAGGAGTTGGCTTTGACGTGGGCAGTTTAGAAGGAACCATAGTCGGCACTGCTGACGCCCCCTGTTTGGTGGTGGTTAGCATGGCGGCGATGATGGACGCAAGCAACGGCAAAAGCCTCGAACCGACAATGAGGCCCATCGTGTGTCGTTTTGTGGGATTTTGATGTCTCGGAGGGATCAAGTCGGCACGGAGAGCTACGAGCTTTTGCAAATATTTTATGCCAATTCGAGGACTCTCACTTTCCTCCTCTCTCTCTTCTCCTCTCAAACGTGCAGATTCAATATGCTTGGTTGATAGGTTCAAATTGGTCGTTTAACGATCAATTGTTTTGCATGCTTTATTGCTTTTTTTTAGTGTGCCTAAGGCGACGGCACTTTCGCAGCAATGGGGAGTCCCGAATGGCTGTTGAGAGAGCAGGCTGCTCTCTCAAGCCACCCAAAATTAGAAGGCGAGCATCCGATCCCGAGTGACCAGCATGAGGGACAAAATGAGACAAGGTCACAGAGCATGAGCAGAAACCAGGTATCTTTCAAGCGTATAGCTCTCGGCTATCCATGCCGACAAAAATGGCATAAATCATTAAGCCAATATTGGACATAGGTCCTGGGGTGGGCACATACCTATCATAGGTGATGCGTAAAAAAAATGGGGGGTTGGCAAACCAGAACCTTTTGTTCGCGGAAAGTAGCTGGAGCTTAATGAAAGCAAAGGAAGGGGCGGCCGAAAAAAAATGTGCGTGGCTGCCATCAACCGAGAGAATATTGTATGAATGCCATGGTCCACGTGAATGGAGTGCATAGGGGGATCGAATCGGGAAATTCAATTCAAAAGCTTGTGGGATTTCTTGGCCAATGCATCCCATGACCATATAGCCTGATCCATCATTGAACGAGAAATGGGTGATGGTGCGAGGCAAGAACCGCAAATCAAATGGTAAAGAATCAGTTGGTGTGGTAAAATGAGCATCCAGATCAAAATAGCCATGTGAAATGCCATCGATGGGCATTGGTCTTAGGGTAGTCTCAAGGAGTCTTGTGAGCAGAAGATGATGATACAAGCATGATCTGAGTTCAGTGGACATAGCTGTACACCGTCGTGAATGATGAAGTCCTCCCACAAATGCACCAGGGGGTAGCTAGCCCCACAGGTTAAGAATGGTTCAGACTTGGTATCAAGTGGTGAAGATAGCCAACATTCAATTGGCGGGTATGATGCCCCATGAAGAATAGATGAAGAATCTGAGCTTGGTGTAAGGCATAGAAATCTGTGCTTGGCGAGAGCAAAATTGACCCGGTTCAAATGGTAAGCGTATCCGTGGAATGTGAGGAAAGCCGTCAGGGATAGAAATGACACCAGGACCAGGGAACCACCCCAGTCTTGTGCAAATATCAGGATCCACATGCACATGGCGTCCATGTTATCCCATCATGACATGACCTTGCTCATTGTTCATTATTATGCCTTCGTGGGTCCTGGGGAGGTGAAAATGATGTGCTGACCAGCCTTTGCAATGTTTTGTGAAACCAATTTGTCCGAGGCGTCCCTCTGGAGAACAAGGTATCATAAAGTGGATTGAAAAGACTTAAGAGATCATGACCCAACATTGACATAATAATGGGCTTGATATGAATGGCACAATCAACCAGACACAATCCACTGGGAGTATGTGTGTGTGGAGTTGGATTCAGCAATCATCAGATGCAATCCAATCGGATTGGTGCATTTAAAGGTGCATACGGAATTGTTTTGGTAATTTTAGATGGATAGAGAGGTCAGTCACATATACGACTGGGTCTGCACGCTGGCCTAAACTAAATATATACTTAAGAGGCTCAGCTAAATTATATGTACTTTACTCTACTTACCTCTGGCCCAGGTAGGTAGGAGA
>JALLAZ010000670.1:0-12919 GCA_036939755.1 Stephanodiscus triporus | reverse complement strand
TACCGCTAAGTCCAAACACCGCTATGACCCAACTACTACTAATTCTGTTTGCCCTATGGTAGGTACTGTGAACGTGAAGTCTCCCACCAAAGTGTACGTTTTAGAAGTTAAATTTGAAAGATCTGTTGCACCTATTAGGGAGGCATTACGCCGCGATTTGCTCTCTGTTCGCTCTGTCTTCGCTCATGCAGGAACGAGTTCTGTAACCCTTGAGACGATGTTACTCGTTCGCTTTTGTCTTGTTGTGGGTCTCCCCTTCAAGTTGCTGGGTGTCGCAGCAGTCAAACTCCATTTTTTCTGTTTTTTCTCTCTGCTCGCTCTCTGTCTGCTCACAAATCTCAAGATTTGTGAGCAGACAGAGAGTGAGCAGAACTTGTGCATGATTGCGTAGGAATTCGTGGAAATGACACCATATTGCTCTCCTCTTCACTCCCCTCCCACAACTCATAATAATCCCCCCTCCGCTGCCGACGCGACGCCGACGCTGCCCTCCGTCCTTGTCTGCTGTCATCAGCCGTCGCCATCCGTCGCCAATACTCCCAAGCGTCCCCCCCTCCTCCTAACTACGTATGTCAACATTGACCGCCGCTGTCTTCTGTCCACTTCATCCGCCGATGTTGTCTTCCGCCGTCGCCAACCGCTGCCAACACTGCCGACACCTCCAACCGTGGCTGCTTCCCCTGACATACCTGTCATCATCCCCGTTGTCGTCGTTCTCGTGCGTAGTTGTCCCATCGTGTTCCCCAACCCCCCAATAACACTGCACCATTGTTGTCCTCTCCCCCCCGTCGTCACCTGTGTCATCCATCATCATCGATAAGCGTCATCCTTTCTCCCTCCTACTTTTATCTAGTTGATTGCCGCATAACTTTAATGGCCATTTGTCGTCGCCGTCAAGGTTGCTGTTATCGAGGAGCTCCTCAATCCCACTCCCCTCCTCCGAAAGCGGTTTTGTCATAATGGAGTGGGGGCCGTCTCCCTCGTACTCCCGTACTCCTTGGCAATCTGGCCCACAGTACCAAGTTTCATTGGGCCCCCAGCGGACAGAAAAGAATGTCACATCACCAAAAAGAAGGAGTCCAACCAAGCGAGCGTACACAGAGCAGAAAAATAAAAAGCGTAATGCCTTTCTAATTGTGGGTTCCCTATGGCTCGTGGTGATGTATGTGGTGCACCGATAGGTGCACCATCTCTAACGCCATCTCTGGAGGCAGAAATTTTGCACACCCAACTCGGTTTTGAGTACCCTTTTTGGCTATGCAAATGTGCATTCCCGCCACGAATTTTGTCCGTCTTGAAATGGACAATTTTTTTTGCATACCCCAAAATGCATACTCCCTTCCTGCCATCTATTTTCCTCATATTTCTTATTTCGGCCATTGTTTGCGACAGATTAGAAGAAAATTACCCACGTACATAAGTTAAGAACTGCAAAAATCTCCCCCTTCTCTTTCTGATTTTTGTGTCGATTGTCCGACAATGGATGTGGCGGGAGGGAGGATATGCAAGTATGCATCTGCACTCTCTGCCTCCAGAGATAAAACATGACCGGACAACGGACAGTACATTTGAGAACGTATGCAACTTGATTTGCGTACTCAAAATTTTCTGCCTCCAGACATACCCTAAGGGCCTGTCTAGGCAGCATTTTTTGTACCTTCATACTCCTTTGGGGTATGAAATTGTGTACATAGTAGGATGTACCATACGGTACATGAAGCCACCTGCAAATTCATAATGGCTTGGCTCGCAGCATCATACCCCCCCCCCCCCGGAAAAAATGCTTTAATTCCTACAGTAGAAATATTGTCTAGTGTCCTCTTGCGATCAAGTGGCAGCGATAGCAGCAGATAGGAATAGTCAGAGCGGCAGCAATGGTGGTGGGGACGGGGATGGCAACGGTGATGGCGAGGGCAGTGGTGGCAGTGGCGACAGCAATGGCAATTGTGACAGCGGCGGCGGCGACGATGAAGACAATGGCGGCGATTGTGCCGGCGGGAGCACAAACAACAATCAACTAAAAACAGGGAAGAAAATGTGGCGGTGAAGGCAACAGTGGCAATGAGATGGTGACGATGATGGCAACAGCGGTGGCAGAGGTTGCGACAGCAGCGGAGGCGGAGGCAGAGGCGGCTGTCCGTTGTGGCAGGCAGAGGTGGTGGCGGGCGTGAATGGTCCGGGCTGCGCGACAGCGGTGCACTTGAACCGTTGCAGGTGGTATGAAAGTATGAAAACCAGAAAGTATGAAAACAAGAAATGGGGTATGAAAAATTGCTGCCTGTGGACAGGCCCTAAGTAAATTGACTAACACAAATTTACTACGGTAATCCTACTCTAAACCCCCCAAACAATGGCTCCTTCCGAAATGGTTGCCTGGGAGTGTGGCACCTGCACATTCACCAATGAGGACGTGCAGCGCCGCGACTGCCAGATGTGCATGACAGAGCGCCCGGTCTGTTATACCATCGTGCTGGTGCGTCGACAGCGAGGACAAAGACCGTGAATCATCGTGAGCAGGCAAGTATTGCGGGTTCTGGCTGCTGATTTGCCTGCCGCTGTTGTGGCGGTGGCGCCTGCTGATGTGGAGCAGGTGCAAGAAGTCGCTCAGGAGCAGCCTGCCACTCCTGCTGACCGTGCTTGTGACACCGCCATTGCCTGTGTCATCGGAATGATGGTTGATATTGTTGGCACCTCTGCCAAAGACTGTGAGCGGAGCTGTGGCCGCCACCCTTGCTGCAGCCATCAGGTCGCAAAGGGTAGTGTCATTCATATTGTGGGGGAGAGGATGGCCTGGCAAGACCAAGGGAGGGTGGAGGTGGAGGATGTGCTTGCCGTGTATGCCGTGGTGGGCGATGGAATGACAGGGTGCGAGGTTGTTTTTTGCCACTGCACTTGGATGTTCGCCCGGCCGCGCACGACGGGGTTTACACCCACATTGTATCAGTCTGCAGCAACTGAAGCAACAATGTTGTCAAACGCCAGAAATTCTGGTGTAACAAGGGGTGCTGCATTGCTCGTGTGTTGTGCAATACGATCGCAAACGTGTGGGAGGAATAATTTTAATCTTGTTTTAAATTTCATTTCATCGCAATATTAATACTCTACGGATCGTAGACATAAAATTAAGTGTCAATAACATTAAAACAAACTTAAATAATAATTAATATATTTATGACAAAATTTATCCAACAATTGGCATTGTGGGGTAATATGAATACCCTGTCTTCCGCCATGTGTTGCAAATCATCTCCTTGCTGATGACATTCTTCTGGGCGGAGAGAATCCGTGCATAGTCCCGGGGATGGGGAGGTCAGGATCCTGTCCCAACATCCAGGCAGTGTATTTGTCCCACATCTTTGCCTTGAACAACTTGTTATAGCCAACATTGACTGGCTGAACAAGGCCGGTGCATCAGGCGGCGATGTGCTTGACTTGCACGCCGAGATGTTGGATGGCGTCGACGACCAATGACATCATCTGGCAGCTGAACTGGTCAAGGAGGAGAAGCGGAACGATCCCCACCGGGTCCTTGGTGGCCCATGGAGCAATGATGAGGTCGACCCAGTCGAGCATCACCTGCCATCACCTGCTCCATGAACCATGCCTTCTCATTGACATGGTAGAAGGCGCCGTCGGGGAGGGTCGCAAGCTCCTTCTTTGCGATCCTCCCCTTTGGCTTATCTACGATGCAAACGTGACAATCAAACGTTAGATTATTGTCAAAAGACATTTCAAAAGGTACGTTGACTTACCCTTGAAAACAATAGTTGACGGGAGCTGTTTCCCTTATGCCGTGATTGACACCGCGATGGTGACGCGCTTGCTGTCACCAGTAGATGTTCGCACGTTGATTGTGCGCTTGCCGATCTTGTCGACTGTCCCCTTTGGTGACATGGCGTGCCACATGGGAGTCTGGTCCATGTTTAAGGTCCACTTGGGAGAACGATTCACATCGTTCACAATGGGGACAATCACCTTGAGATAGCCAAGGGCTTCCTCCATCACCTCTTTGGGTGGCCGCTGTGCGGCGTGCGTCGACATGTAGTGTGCGAGGTTAATGCAAGAAACAGCCATTTTCTGCGCAGTCAGAGTCTTGTCAGCAAATGCCAGACTCAACTGACAAGCCTTTCTGGCAAGCAAAAGGCAAGACACAGGAAGGCCCTTGAGGCGCCACTCATCTACGAAAGTGACGAGCTGATCTTCAACCCCATTCAGGCGACCCGCTGGGCCTTTATGCAGTTGCAACTTCTTCCGGCCGTCTTTCACAGCAGCTGCGAGGAGGCCGTCAGTGTGCCCCCGCCACCTTGACACCTGGGAAGGACACACTTGCAAGACCTCAGAAGCTTTGTTCTTATGTTCTGGTTCCTCATCATCAGGTCCACAGCAGACAGAAGCTGGAGCTTCTCGTTTGCAGGATAACTCTTGCAACGCTGGATAGCAGTATCCATTCGGTCGGCAAGGCGCGCATGGTTGGCTCAACCAGGATTGTAGACTTTGGTCTTCATTCACTTTGTGGGAGGAATGATGGATCGCTTCCACAAACAGTGACACCCGACCAGATAGCGTAGGGAACTACTGGAGGACATGGTACCATACAACATCGACCGGTGGCAACAAAAGGGTTCGCCAAAAAAAATGGTCGAGAGGACGACGTAGGAATACTACAACAAAACTAATTTGATAAGTTAGATACTTGGAGCGAGAAAGGAGGGACATTTTGTTTGCTTAGACTGCGTATGTTACGGTACAAATGGTACTTATGTTGTTGTCTAAATCAGTTGTTTTGGAAGAAATTGGTTGAAACGTCTACCACTTGATGCTCTTGAGAGAGACTCTCCATCCACCCAAACAATCAAACAAGTGAGTGGAAGTGGCGTCCGGGCGGCCGCTGCGCTGTCATTCACCTCCATCTCCTTCCGCCATGGCGAGGAAACGTCAGCGACGTAGGCCCGCTGCGTCTACTGCCGCTGACCATCAAGGTCATCACACCAATCTCGATGATGATATTGGCGGTACCAGCAGCACCCGTCAGCATATCAATGTCAACGGTGAGACGGTGGTTATTCATCAGATCAGCACGCAGGATGAGGGGGTGTTGTACACGCATAAGATTACAGTGAGTGCGTGTGTTGTCAATTTTTCTATGTTTATTCAGTGGACCGGCTGGATTTCCGAGCAACACCCCTATTCCCCTTCTAACAACACGCTGCACGCTGTGCTAACGCAATGACGAACACACACTCTTTCAGGAGCGACGTGGTCGACAACAAAGGGGAATTCTAGCCAAACTAATTCACCTCGTCGCCAAACGAGATGTCGACGGCCGTGATCCCCAAATCTCTCGGCAACACTCTCGGGACAACGGCCGCTCGCCCCGTCTGCGGAGCGATACATTACAAGGAGTCAATTCGTTTTTTGGGACGCCCAAATGTAGGCAGTATACGATTTCTCCCAAGAAGAAATACGTGAGTGTAGTGCCGCTTAGAAATATCGATTATGAGTATGTTTCCAGCATATAAGCTCCCGTAAGCTTGAATCCTAATCGTTACTCTTCATTCCATTCCAGAGTAACAATATCCTAAACTGGATTGACAAGAATCATTTGAACTTTGTCGGCTACTGCTGTGACTCCTCCAATCACATTGACGTTAATGTGTATAGGCCCTCACAATTCCTCTATCGCTATATCCATTGGACTTTCACCGCCACCTTTGTCTCCGTTTGCCTGTCATTTCTATTCACTTACTCTGTAATCAACCTTGTCTTTGGAGGTCTTCTGATGTTAGCGGGGGATTACCAGCCGAACTGTATCGTAATGGCTGGCGAACCCTATGGTACCACCCCTCACACCAGGTTTAGCGACGCGTTCGCATTGAGCTGGACGACCTTCACAACTGTGGTGAGCTGATGTCAGATTTGCGTTTGAAGTCGATTCATGCCATTAGAGGGGCCAAGCTAAGCACTCTCAATCGATTCGACTTATCGCATGGCAGGGTTATGGCATGACATATACGTCCGTCGGTTCTAACTTGGGTAATACCCATCCGAGCCAGTGCACCTGGGTGGTCTTTTTATGCACGTCAGAGGCATTCCTTGGGCTGCTATTCGCGGGGATGTGTGCCGCCATTCTATTTGGAAAGGTCAACCGGGTTCAATCCCATGCCAATGTCCAGTTCTCCCATGCGGTCTGTCTCCAATACGAGGAAATTGTAGATCAGGATGAAGCCCAAGTTTCGGAGAGAGGAGACCATCGAGACTTAACTTCTGTAGAGAATGTCGGAAATACTGTCCCTGAACTAGTTCCTAACTCGGAGGATGAAGAAAATCAGTTCGTGAATATTGCAGCGTCTCCGTCTCAGGAGGAGATCAAATTTGTGGATCAGTTCAATGGTTGTCCAGTCCTTAAGTTTCAGGTCGTGAATGAATTTTGCAATCGAGAGGGTTCGGAGATCGTCGACTGCATTATGAAGGTAATTGGAGTCAAATTCAAAGGCCGTAACGGGAGGTTGACCCACAGCCAATATGTGCGCGTGAACTTGGTCGACTTTGAGCACCCATTTCTCAGTCGGGTATGGCACGGCGTGCACATCTTAGATGCGACCTCTCCGCTCTTGACAGACAAGGCGAGGCATCGCATCAAGGTGAACAATGGTTCATGGCCCAGCAATTGGTATGATCCCGATGTCATCCGAAGTAAATTGGAATTCCATGATTTGATCGTGACTGTGATTGGACTGTCGAATGTCAGCGCGGTAACAGTGCATGCATATAAAAGGTACAAGATTGGAGATGTGCTCATCGGGTTCAACTTTGCGCCCATGGTGTTCCGGGACACTGAAACAGGCTTGTTGGAGGTTGATTTAGCAAGGGCCAATGATGTGAGGGAACAATCTGGCTTGCGGGGGGAGAACTTGAGCCAGCGTGGTGAGAATGAGAAGAATAAAGCGCATGATTTGTTGAGTCAATCAAGTATCCATATTACGAAATCAAAATCTGGCGATGGCCTTGGAGATTCTGAGGATGTCCAAAGTTCAGGACATCGTGGCAGTAAAGGATCTTCTGCCTCAAGACGTCGTACAAAGAAGGCAGATGACCTACCCGACCTACCAGTTATTATCCGAGAGCTTGGCAAGTCCGGTAATTCCGAGCCCGAGATAAAGGAGAAGATCCACGAGTGACAGATTCGGGAATTTTCCACTAGTAATGGTGGATTCGCGGAAGGGATTTAATACTAGTTCGACATTACGTGCCGCTTCAAGTCTCAGCTGCCGCCGCCACTTTTCTATTTTCACCCAGATGAGCAATAAGTAGATAGATAAACAACGAAGTAAAGGATTCTTCCTGACCATATATTTACTAGAGCTACTTTTCAACTTTGTGAACAATGCGCGTCCACTCCAATAAAATAGTGTGATGCCTGTGGATTTACCAAGGTAAGACGGTCCCCCCAAATCATCCCCACCACACCGAGGGTCATGCCGAAAAATCTAAAATTCAACCACATGGACAGTTGTACGTCTGTATTATTGACTTGGCACACTTCATGCCAGCATCTAGACCCCCCCCCCCCCCACCCTTACCCTTGGCGACACACATCGCCATTTAACTCTCATCCATGTTGACATCGCCATCCCCCTTAGCCCCCTCCCCTCCACCATCGCCGTCTCCTCCCTTGTCATCGTCGCCGCCAACGCCGCCATCGTTATCGTCGTCGTCAACATTCTCCTCCCTTATCCCCTCCTTCCTCTCGACGTCCCTCAATAGACAATTCAGGAATGCCTCGATGGGATTGCCCGCCGCCAAAGCGACCGCGCCGTCCTCGGGATTCAATTGAAAATTGGCGATGATGGAATTGAATCCCCCCCCTCCGTCATCGTTGTCTTCTTCCCCGACGAGGGCGGAAGTCAGTCGACGCAGGCACTGCGCGACCTGCGGAGAGCGCAAGTTTTCGCGCAACGCGTCGACCGTTCGCTGACCGTCCGGCAACAGCTCGATCAGCCGCGATACGCAATCCGGATCGTCGAGTATGCCCGACGCGTCGATGACGTCCGACGAGGCGAATTCCGACAACGGCGGACCGCCGCCGCCGGCGGGGGCAGGACGGACGACGGGGAATCCGGGGGAGGAGGAGGAGGAGGAGGAGGAGGAGCCGAGAACGGGCGAGGCGGTGGCCAATCCCGCCATCGCCCCCTGGAGGTCCGCCAGGGTCAGCCCTCCCCCCGCAGTCGTAGTCGTCGTCGTCGTCGTCGTGGTAGTGGTCGCGGCGGGGTTCCTCTCCCCCGACGGCCTCGCGCCTCCCACCCCCGGCAGGCCGAGGTTCTCGAGTATGTTCCCGAGGGCGTCGACCTGTCCGGCCCCCGCCGTGGGCAACGTCGCGCTCCCGGGCACGGAGACGAGTCGCGCGCCGTCGGCGGAGGACGTCGTGCCGGACAGCGCGCCCTGCATCATGCGCAGGAGCTCGGACGCGCCTACGTCGTCCGCCGCGCCGTAATCGGAAGGAGGAGAAGAAGACGACGACGACGAAGGCCGGACGACGGCCGCGGTCGCCGCGCCCGACGAGGACGCGACGACGACGTCGTCGACGACGACGATCCCGGCGGCGGACGCCGCCTCGTTGCGATTGGCGATGTACGCGTTCACGCCGACGCAGTGCTCGTCGTCCCTCGACGCGTCGGCGTCCTGCATCCAGAAGAAATTACGACGACGGCCGGACCGCTCGAGCAGGTACACCCTGTCGCCGTCCCGTCCGGTATCGACCCTCTCGAATGTCGCGACGTCGTCCGTCGTGCCATTGTCGTCGTCCGACGGATTGGCGGCCACCCAGTAGGTATTCACGGTCGTCTTCGTGCGACGGTCCCTCCACTCGAGCTTGAGGGACGACGTCGTCGACGTCGATGTCGATGCCGACGATGCCGGACGAGGACCGGAGACATACACGACGTGGAGCTCGCCCCGACGCATGTCGGGCTCGACCAAGTACTTCCCGTTGGGCTTGAAGGTGGCGTTCATCTTGCCGGCCTTGAAGGATAGGATGGACGTCTCGACGATGCCGGAGGTCGACGATGCAGGACGGATGGACGAGCGGGAGGATCCGGCGTTGCTCAGGATGGAGAGGAGGTCTTGGGCGTTGCTCATGATTATATTATTATTTCGTGCACTCTATGATATTTGAGAGAATTGTTATTCGCCTGGTTTTTGTTTTGTTTTAGTTTGTTGTTGCCGAGGATGACGATTTTTTTTGGATGCGTGGGGAACGGCATCGATCTCCCCAGTATTTTATTTCTTGTGTGGGTATCTACGATATGTTGTAACGTAAATATTTTTCGTACGAAAAATTCTTGTTTACCATGGGGTCCTGTTCTCACCCTCTCTCAACCTTCACCCTCTATATTCTCCTCAGAATGCAACCTCGCGATGGTGATAAGCAGACGCGGCATTAAGTCGCAACGCGATAGCGAGGATCCAGACACGTCCGAAGGCGATCACGCGCTCGGCGGCGCAGGTCGATTTCATCGACACAACGCCGAGGACGGGGAACGCGAGACGAATAAAAGAAAATGGAAACCAATCGCCGCGACTCTGTTATTGGTATTCACCATCCCGATTGCGCTGATCTCGCTCTTTGCCTTGACGTGGTTCCTGCGGCGGAAATTCTCACAAGAGTCTCATGCCAAGAAGATCAACGGACCGCAAGTTGGACCGTTTTGTAACATGGAGGTGAAGTAGTGAACGTGCCAAAAAAAAAGTGATTTTTTTTGTCATTCATGTCCAATTCATTCGTGTATGTTTTTTCTCAAAATCGTCCATCGGACCGCCTGCATTGCGTGTGCGGGCGTGTTTATTGCGCATTGATGTATTGCGCTTACTTACAGAGCTGTTTCGATTACAGTCGATGCTCACAAGACCGAGTACGGAAAGTCTACGTCTATCCGCCACGGTCCGGTGTAGATTGGATTATTGGAGATATGTTGCAATTTAAAGAGTGAGCTGACGAGACTTCCGTGTCACCAGATTGGTAACATCTGTTTCTCGACTGAACTAATCTTACGTTCTGATATCTGCTCCAAACAGATTCTTGTCTCAAGAGAAGCGCTGGGCGAAAGACATCCTCGCACCGATGACAGAGAATCCCAGCATTGAGTTGACCGACAATCCGGATGAAGCCTGTCTGTTTGTGGTGCGAGGATTGTGCGCATTTGGCAACCGTTGCGATTGGAGTGAGATTTTTGCCACTGATCGTCTCCGGGCATTGCCGTACTGGAATGGAAACGGACGAAACCACGTCATCTTTGACTCATCGGACGACGCTACCAGCAAGTTCGTTACCGATGACGCCATTCTGGTGCGAACCGCCTTCGTCGAGCACACTTTTCGCCACGGGTTCGACATTCAGCTACTTCTTTTTGCATTTCACGATATGCACGAACAAGCGAAGAGTCATCCCATTCTACAACGCACCATCCTGGCTTCGTTTCAGG
This sequence comes from Stephanodiscus triporus, assembly GCA_036939755.1. Lineage (NCBI taxonomy): Eukaryota > Bacillariophyta > Thalassiosirophyceae > Thalassiosirales > Thalassiosiraceae > Stephanodiscus > Stephanodiscus triporus. Next base: position 2,441 of record JALLAZ010000670.1, on the reverse strand, counting down.
GCAAAGAGAGTTGGCCGGTTCGTGCAGCTGTTTACGAATTGAACAACGGCAATGATGTCATCGCATCGCAACGAAAGACTGGGCCTGAATTTGAGAAAATTATGCTCGACACGAAGTTTGCATTGATGCCTCGAGGTTTTGGGTCCCACATGCATCGACTCATGGAGGCATTGACGGCTGGATGCATTCCAATTGTCATTTCCGATGGGTATGTTTGGCCAATGGAAGATCGCATTAACTGGAAATCAATTTCATTTCGCTTTGCCGAATCCGAGGTGGACAGGATTATGCCGTTTATTCGCACTATTCCAGATAATGTTGTCCAGATAATGCACGACAATATTATGCGAAACTATGGTCTCTTTGTGACGATCACCAAAACGGACACTGCAATAACGAGGATTCAGGACATGATTATCAAACGCAGAGAGCCGCATCTCTCTATTCATTGGGAACCTGACAAGATAATTTCATTTGAAGGATAGTAAGGAGGGGTTAGAGAGAGCGGGGCGTCGAGGTCGAATGCGGTCGCGAAGAAAATTAGGTGCCGACTTATCTAAACACCCGTGTTGTCTGATAGTGAACATGATAATATCAACAGTGCCATTGTTATGCCACAAATGTCTTAATGTCTATCTACGAATAAGGATAATCATCCATACCCCCATCAAATTCCAACTAAGTCCTCCTCAGAACAAGAGAATGAAATCCTAGCATCTGTCGAGATCATTCTCTCATTCTAGATTAACACGAAACTTTTTCTCACATCGTTCCAAATCTTTTCAACCCAAGATGAACTTCAAACTATCTCCAGGAAAGTAGTACTTGACAACTTTCTCAACTCTCTTCATCTGTGGTTCTCGGACTTTAGGCAAGATGGGTTCTTCGGAAAGGAGCCCTACATTAGCTATTGAAGTCATCTCCATCTCTCTATCTACTATCTCTAGCCAGTCCTCAAAATTCTAAGTTTGAGTGCCAAAATAGGCGGGTGCTCCAAGTTTTTCTTACAATTTTGCAATATCTCGGGTGAGAGGCTTTTGCCATCATATTTTAAATTCCGCTGTGAAATTACTCGAAACAAAGAATTTTGAAGCCCTCTCTTCTTGAGAGTATTCAAGATTCTAAGGTTTTCATGGATTTTTGAGGCCTCTCAGTTTTCTACCTATTCAACTCACAACCACAACCACAACCAACGACGACGAAGCGATCCAACGAACAAAAAATGGCACCGCTTTGATGACACCGGTGGGAGCAGGCCGTGAGACGTGGCTGACGACGCCATCCCCATCCCAGGGGGACGACGAGGGCAAGGACAATGACATTGGCAGTGGGAGGAGAAGGGGATGGGGGGGGCGGTCGCGTCGGACACGACGAGCGTGATGACGATCGATTGCCCTCCTCCCTTCTTTGCATCATCACGTTTGTTGCCGTCGACGACGATGTTAGTCTCAGTCTCCTCCGTCGTGAGAGCGGCCCTGGTCAGGCACGAGAGTGGCGAAGTGAGATGCGACGGCGTCACAAGAGGTGGCAGCGCCAGTTGATGGGAGGCGTCGGCATGACAAGAGGCAAAAGGCGACGCAACAACCAGCCGGACAAGAGGCACAAGAGTGGCTGTTGGTGACAAAAGCAGCAGCAGTTGCAGCTACACAACAATCAACAAAAAGAAAAGGGGCAAAGACGCGATTGTCGTCACAGCGGGAGATGGCGGCGTGATGGCTCACTTGGTGGCGTCGGCTCCGCAATGATGGGGATGGCAGCGATGACAATGATGATGCGGAGACAATGATGTCAACAAGGCATGGGATGGCAGGCAATGATGGTGCGAGGCCTACCGACACACCATTTACATAACAATCAATCAAAGCAACGGAAAAATGGCAGAGGCGAAGGGGGTTAGCGAGGGCGATCGGGAGAGCGGGGCAACAATGGTCATCTTTTTTTGTGTAAAAATAACTGTGCTGTGGCGGCACTAATTTCTTGAGCCCTCAATGGTGTTGAACCAAACCGAGCACAGGCAGCGTCACCCACGGTGTGCTTAACGCGTCTGCGTCCTTGTTTTATTTTCATATCATACTCTGACGCCATAGGGGCCTAAAGCCACCAGCCACCATGGTCTGCGAAAAAAAAATGAACGCTCATTTATTCGTGACTGTGCTGCCGACGAACAGATGGAAAGACGTAGACTACAGTACTAAACTGCCGTATGTTACTATTCGTATGATTCTACATAGGATTTCATTCAAAAAAAACTTGGAATTTTGCCGCGCGTATGTAGAGAGAGTAGAGTGTGGATGTCCTTTTTGTTGTATGGTATGTACGATACCGATATGCTTTTGTAATACTACCGCTCTTATATCAATTGTCGCATTAGCTAGCTAAGGGCTATCTAAGGGTTAGCTAAGGGTTAGCTAAGGGTTAGCTAAGGGTTAGCTAAGGGTTAG
>JALLAZ010000669.1:0-13619 GCA_036939755.1 Stephanodiscus triporus | reverse complement strand
TCCCGCTCTTTCTCCCGCCGCGGTAATGATCGGAGGACGCGATCCTCTCGAACCTTTCGATCGCATCCCTGATCATACGACGGAGGTCGTCGTCGCCGCCCCTCCCCCCCCTCGCGACGTCGGCGCCCCCTCCTCCTCCTCCCGCCGTCGTCGTTGTCGTTGTCGTCGATCCATTTCCTCCCTCCCCCCACGCCCCCCATCGACGCGCACCCCTCGCCCTCCCGATTCCCCCAGCCGCGTCGTCGTCGTCGTCGTCGTCGTCGTCGATACCGCCGCCACGGGAGTAGGGCCGACCCTGCACGTCATTCGCGTCCACCCGGGCGGCCTTCATCTCCCGGAGGAGCGCTGTCATCGCCCCGAGCAGGTCCTCCGCCGTCGACGAGGAGACGCCGTCCCGACGACGACGGGCGTCGTCGGATCCGAGATCGTCTTCGACGTAAACGAGATCGTCCTCACCGCGTTTCACCCGATGCACCAGCGTCGATGGAGCGTCGATGCACCGGCGTCGATGGAGCGTTTCCCCGGAGGGTGACAAGCTGCAAACACAGCGCAAATCTAGGCAGGGAGGGGGGTCCAACTGCAAGATTGAATTTTCGGCGGAAAACGCCATGGTGGGGCTCTTGTTATTTTGGGCGGAGAGAGACAGGAACCAGGTTTTAGCTTTTCCAGCCAATTTTGAATTCCTATGTAGAAAAAAAACAGTTTTATCGTCGAGCCCCAGGGTGGGGCTCTACGTACGTTATCTTTGTACTTACATAGAGGCCAGGCCTGGGGGTCGAATTTGAGTGGGCGTGTATGGTACGTTGGCTCTTTTTGACGATGCCGGACAGACGGAGCACCGGACCCCACCAAGGAGTTCTTGAGCACAGAGAGAGGTCTACTGGCCATGGGCGGCAACAGAAGACGTCGTCGAAAGGTCGATGCCTGCGGCGAAGACAGCACGAATGGACGAGATGATAAAATCCTCGTTCGTATTGAATCCAGTACAACCGCCGATGATCGCAAGTTCGACCATCCACCGGTGTGGTCTGTCGATTTCGTGGAGAATATCGAGAAGAAATCTCATAAACTCGATGCTACCGCGTCGATCGCGGATATCGGCTTACAAATCGTACGGGGCACGCTCGATCGGATATCGAGGCGCAACCACAAGAGTTCGAGGAAGAATTCAGGCTTTTCATCGAGCAATATGACGGTGAAACCGACGCCCATACAATTGAGGCTTTGGCCGGCACTGCTGGATTCCTTTGAATCGAAGGCTCGAGCGGAGACTTCCGCTGCCCTGAACGTCGTTGGCATCGCGCCGACGGGAACTGGTAAGAACATCGCGAAGCCGAAGTGTATTCCGTCGCATGACCTTTTTTGCGTTGCTGAGTTGCTTTTCCAAATTTTACCAGGAAAAACTTTGTCCTATGCGATCCCCATAATTAGTCATTGCGTTCGAGCCCTTCTTTGTGAAGCGACGCACACTCGTCGTTCAAAACATTCAGCAAAAGTCCATGGGCTGATTCTTGTTCCAACGAGAGAACTTGCAATTCAGGTCTCTAAAGAAATGCATTTGGTTGCAAAGGTTGCTAAGAAATACCTGTCAAAGTGCGCCCCGGTCAACGCTGATACGTCGATGAGGGTGGAATCCCTTCCTGTTTATGGAGGAGTAGATATCGAGTCGCAAGTATCTTCACTTTTGGGGACGGATGAATCGCTCTACCTGTCGTTGGTTGTGGTAGCAACGCCTGGTCGACTATTGGATATCCTCAAATCTGATTCCAATAGAAAGTCGGCAGCTTCAGTATTTGGCAATCTTCACGCAATAGTCTTTGATGAAGCAGACCGTATAGCTATGAACGCAGATATGGCAGGGCAAGTTGACGATATTGTCTCTGTTTTGAGAAGCGTTCGAGTGTCTGCGTTCAATGGGGGTGGTGTTTTATCGTGTCTCGTGTCTGCCACTTTACCAGAGAAGGCCAAGGAAATGTGCGAGAAATGGGTACCCCGATCACGTATTGTTGTGAAGGTTGATTCTGTGGTGATGGGCAACGAACCATCTGCAAATCATCCGTGTGAAACAAATGGCGGTGAAGATGATGAGGAATCTGCCAACGCGTCACCGTCGAAGAGAAATATTTCTTTTGACTTGTCATCTATACCGTCGAATATCGTGCAAACACTTCATGTCTGCTCCAATCATAAAAAGCCAAAGAAGCTCATCCTGACTCTGCAAAGAATTTACAATAAAAAGGACGAAGGAAAGGGGCGATTTTCGGTCAATAACCGATTAACCATTGTTTTCTTTGGGCAGATCAAGACCGTCAAATATGTATCAAAGCTACTGGTCAGAGAGGGATTGAGGTGTGTTGAGTTATATGGAAGCCTTCATCAAACTGAGCGAGAAAAGAGACTTCTGGAGTTTAAATCAGGTGGGGTTGTATGTTGTTATCGTTGTTATTACCAAACTATGTAATTACTTGCATGCAGCCGAAGCCGGGAAAAGGTAAAATATCTCACAGATGTCTCCTTTTTTTCTGGACAGGGAAAACTCCGATTCTTCTTGCCACTGACATAGCAGCGAGAGGCATCCACATTAACAACGTCCATTATGTGGTCAATTACGATTTCCCCAGTTCCCTCGATCAGGTATGTGTTTGCAACCCTTCCGACATTTCATTTGCAACTCAATTCTGGCAGTTGACTTTTTTGTTCAAACCACAGTATGTGCACAGATGCGGACGGGCAGGAAGAAAAGAAGCTCTTAATGGAGAAGTCTCTCAGTACCCACCAACTGTCTACAGCTTTTTCACACGGGAATTTTCTGCCATGGCCGGTTCCATTGTAGAATTGTTGGAGACTTGTCATGCATGGGTCGATCCAAACTTGATAGCACTCACAGAAGAGAATAAGTCATCAGCCAACAGGTCAACCAAAGATGGACAAAGGAAAAGAAAAAGGGGAATTAAGTCATCTGATGACACAGGAAGAACAGGGAAAACTGAAGGTGATGTTGATTCGGACAATGATGATGGACAATTTTCGTTCTTGGGCAAAACAACTTTGAAGCGGGCTAGTCATGTGAGTGATGCCGAAGACTCAGATGATGATGAAAGCACATAGCAGATGCATTAATGTCCATGGAGGTTCTGCGTGTAAGAAGATCGTAGCCGCTTGGTTTGACCTCAGCTGACACTCATCTTGACTTGTGCATCAGCTCAGTTGGTGAACTGATGCACCGGAACAAAAACCAGAGACGACAGTGTGGGTAGAAGCTGAGATCGAAGCTCACTCAATTTGGAGGTGACGAGTCAAAAGTTTTGTGGGAATTGAAATTAGAAATACTTCGAATTTTCTACGATCATCTCATCCACCAATATTCGATATTTTTTCATGTCCGCAAGTGGGACATCTCCATCATTTGACCTATTCAATAATTCTTTTATAATACGACATGGAATTTTTGTTTTCCAGGGATGTGGGTGTCACTTGAGGTCGTACGTAAAGTAATGCTCAAGTAACATAGTCGTCCACCTCCTGTAACCTATGCACATGAACATTTCGCGGGACACGACAAGATTGAGGGAGACCCAAACTGACCCTGTTTTGCTCATTCACTGTGTGGCATAGAAGCACTGTCAGCATGCTTTATTTCTGACATAGTACAAATATCTCGACCAAAAATTACTCACACTCCATCCATGCGTGCCCATGCGTGGAGTCTATGATTTTGTTCATCGTTACCAATTCACCTTGAAGAGAAAGCAAGAGAATGGAGGTTTGTGAGTTGCTGTGAGCATCGCCAGTGGTCACGTGACCCGTCACGGTCCAAGTTAGGGATGGCTAACCCTCACTCGGTGCAGGAGTGTCTTTTTCTCACACACTATCTCTCTTTTACTCACAGTTTTCAGGATTCCAAGATTTCTCAAAGTCATCAACGGACCACTGAAACCATCGCATCAAAAAGAATCGCAACGCAAGTCCTGAGTAGTATTGGCGAACCAAAGTTGAGACATTCGAGCAGCGCTTATTGTGCATCCCTTCAAAAGTAGAACACGGACTTACCATGCGTAACAATGACAACATTCAAGTTATCAAGCTCCTGTCCAGAATTACTGTAACGAGTGCAATCTCGTACCAAAGTCGGGATGAAAGAGGACACTCTGCTATAAACGTCAAGACCAGCTTCGCCGCTGGGGAATCTGTAGAAGAAACGACCGAATTTCGACCTCTCTGCCTTGGCGTCTATGCCAAATCAGCCCCAAGATGTTTGTTTGAATCGTTGATGCCCAAAGGGATGACCACTTAGAGCTGACACGTAAGGAAACACTAGATACAGACTCGATTCATCGATTTTTACTCACCAAGCACCTGTTGCACGCACTGAAAATTTCCAATCTGCTGCTCAGACATACGAGGCTCTTCTAAGCAGGCAAAGACTTCTTTGTCATTGAAGAATGGCATGATAACATCTAACGTTTGTTTGGCACGGAGGTAGGGCGAGTGGTAGAACACTACAGAAGCGTCCTTTTCGCATATTAACTCTCGGAGATTTTTCCCTGCTTCTGCATTTCGGAGGAGGAGGGCATAATATATCATGTCAAATTCGTTCGTTTGGAATCCATCACGTCCGAATCACAAGGCAATACCCATCCTCACCATGGGCTTGTTTCCTTCCAAGATCGGTGAGCGGAATCCTCCAGTCGGCAGTGTTCACGTAAGCACTCTCGTCGACATTCCCCATCGATTGGCCGTGCCTCAACAGGATGATCCTACGGGGACGAAAGTCAGTGTTGTTCTTGGGAATCGCAACCGACGAAAATGGAAGGAAGCGACGGCAGGAAATGCAACCACGTGGAAATTTCCTCGACGTGAACATGCTATCATGAATGGGTGGGATGGAATGTGGTCTGCGATCCTTTGGGGTGTCGCAAGGTTGGTGTTCGTTGGGATAATATATGAGTAGCAGCAGGAGGAACAAAACTCCCCATTCCCTCCGGCCTCCTTAATTTTCCTCAAACCTTCGGCCTCAGACATCAACACAACATCGCACCTATTCGCACAAACATCACCACACCTCTCTCTCGTCCATCCGTCGCCGTCTCCCGCAATTTTTCTGGCCGCTTATTTTCTGAGAGTTAAAGACGCGGTGCACCTAGAAGACCTTGAACCGAACCCCGCGACCTCGCGCCTACCGTTTGACGGAAACAACGCAGCCCTAGAGGAGCAACCCCAACCCCTCGCTCCTCCGCAACCACATACGTCGTGTTCACAATGCTCGCCCATAAGCTCGCCCGCTCTCTCAACACCCGCTCGGCGTCGTCGCCGTGGATGCGTTATCTCAACTCCATATGCAGTAACGGCAGCAACGCCGGCTCCTCCATAGCCATGGCAAGCAGTGGCGAGCAGCATCGTGCTGTCACTGCTGCCGCCGCTCTTCGGTCCCTCAGCTCCAAATCATCGAACTGGATTCCCGACTGCTCCCTGGACACGGACATTGTCCACGGCGGCGTCGTACCCGACGACAAGACGGGCGCTATCCTCACACCCGTCTACTTGTCCACGACCTTCGTCCAGGAGTCCGTCGACAAGTACCTCTCGAAGGGCTACAGCTACAGCCGCACTAACAACCCCACCGTCAAGATGCTCGAAGAGAAGGTCGCCAGGATCGAGAACGGGTACGACTCCATCTGCGTCTCGACGGGCATGGCCGCGACCGCCTCGTGCATCAACGCGTTCATGAACACCGGCGACCACTGCGTCATCACCAACTGCAGTTACGGCGGCACCAATCGCATCTGCCGCGAGCAGTTCGTGCCACTGGGGATGCAGTTTAGCTTCGTGGATTTCACCGACCCGAAGACCGTCGAGGCGGCGATTCGCCCGAATACCAAGCTAATTTTCAGCGAGAGTCCCACGAATCCCACCCTCACGCTGGCCGACCTGTCCGCCATATCCGAAATTGCCAAACGCCACGGCGTCCTGCACGTATGCGATTCCACGTTCGCCACTCCGTACGTCTGCCGTCCCCTCGATCACGGCTGCGACCTCACTATCCAATCCTTGACCAAATATTACGACGGATTGAACATCGGCACCGGGGGGGCGCTCGTCGCGAAAACTCCCGAACTCCACGCGCGGATCAAACTCATCCAGAACATGCACGGCAACATCATGTCCCCCATGACCGCCTTCCTCATGCTGCAGACGATGAAGACCATGGGATTGCGCATCCGTCGGCAGTCCGAGTCGGCGATGAAGATCGCCACGTTCCTGGAGGGGCATCCCAAGGTGAGCAGGGTGGTCTATCCGGGGCTGGCGTCCCATCCCCAGAAGGAGCTGGCCGACAGGCAGCATCGGGACGGCCTGCACGGCGGCATGCTCTGGTTCGACGTCATCGGGGATCCAATTAAATTGATGGACACCATCAAGAGGCCCTGGACGCTGTGCGAGAATTTGGGCGCGAGTGAATCAATCATCACGGCTTGCGCCGTGATGACCCACGCAAACATGATCCGCGAGGATAGGTTGAAGGTAGGCATTACCGATGGTTTCATCCGCATTTCTGTGGGCATCGAAGATCCCGACGATTTGATTCGTGGGTTGGATGATGCTCTTGGACGGCTTTGATGGACGTTGCATCCGTGTGTATTAAAGGAACCGATATCATATTTTTCTAATAAAAGTGGTTAGACTTGGACCTCTATCTCTTAAAGAAAGGGAAAGTCTTCTCAAAGATTACTTCTTTCGTCATTGGAACCCTCCTGGGTCGCCATTTCACTGGATTCGGCTTCTTCGCAGGTTCAAATGCAGTACATTGGACATTTTTTCCATCCTTCTCAATTTTCTCTTTTGCGAGCAGGCAAGGAATCATCATCATGCTCATGCTTGCCATCTCTCTTGTGTTCCATCATCCCTCCCACCCTAATTGTCCACCTGGGATTGACTATTATCTGCATCAAATCATCTTGTCATCAAAAATATTGTTTAAGTGGTGCATAATGATTTTGACCACATATTATTTGCTTCTTCTAAAGCTAAGATAGGTACTTCCTTCCTTGAGAGACCCCAGCAATATCCGCAGTAATCCTCCTGGATATTTCTGTAGCATTTTATTCGAGGAGAAGTAAAATAGCAGATCTGGATCAATCAAATCTTCCTCATTATTCAACGTTTTCACATGCTCCAAGCAGTACACATCAATTATTAGACATAATAGTTGTGTGGGAGGGGGGGCTACGTAAAATTATCAAATTTCCGGTCAAGCTTACATTACTTGTATCAAGGATTGTGTATAAATCCGTCAAAATTGAATCCACAAGCAGTGCTTGACTTGTGACAACCGAAATGGGGATACTAAAAAGGTGCTGCACAATCAAACGAGAGATTCTCTTTTGTAACGGGGTGCTCGAAGCTGATCGACTTCGCATGTACGCACATTGGCCTCCCCGCGACGGCGACTGAGATATCCTTTCGCAATTCCTCGCTGGCGCAACTGTCCGGCAATTCAGATTCCTCCAACCCGCCATTGCTAGCCGCCTCACCTCCGTAACCGTACACGGCATCGCCGACTATGGGATGTCCGATGGCCGCGCAGTGAACGTTCAGCTGATGGGTCCGTCCCGAAATGCTCGTCAACGACAGTCTCGTCACATTCCTACCATCCAATTCCTCCCTCGATATCACCTCGTAACTCGTTAGGCTCTCCTTCGGACTTTCGAGTATCTTCTTCCCCACCTCACCGGGATCCAACCCGAGCAACGCCCGTTGGTGATCCGCCGTGGACACTCTCATGTACGGGGGACACTCATAATCTCTCATGATCGGCAGGTCGATCACGCCGGCGTCGTTGGTCACGTGCCCGCACACCAGCGCCTCGTACTTCCGGGTGACCTTGCGGGTGCGGAAAAGGCCGTTCAGCTCCCGCAGGGCGGAGTTCGTACGGGCGAAAATCACGAGGCCGGAGGTGTCCATCCCCAGCCGATGGACTACCATCTTGTCCATGCGATTCGATTCACACCCGAAGCGATCGAATGCGGCCTTGTTCAACGACGGATTGTCCTCCTTCCCGGGCACTGTGAGCACGCCGGACGGTTTGTTTATGACGACTATGTGGGCGTCTTCGAACACTACGTCGAGGTCCTGAAAAAAATCATGGTGCAAATGCGACGATCGAACGGGTAGGAAGGGGGTCAATGGCACGGAGATCACAGTCGAGCAATATCACAAGATGTTCGCCCACTCACATCGGGTGGAATTTCCCGAGAACTCCGATCGCGCTCTTGCAATTTGGCCATCTGCGCCCGCAGCTTCGCTTGGATGTCGGACGAGCTGAGACACAGCGCGGTGGCGCGATTCGACAACGTCGTGACGAGGCTTCGATGCCGATCGCGATGCACCGTCCGCCGCGAATGCCATGATGGCGGCGCGAATGCTGTGGAATGTTGCACGTGGGTGGAGGAGAGAGCGGCGCCGGCGCGCCATGCCGCCATCAATAATGCCGCCGGTGTCCTCGACGAAACCATTATTATATCTACCTGTGAGACGGAGAAGATGATTTGTTTTGGGCGTTGGTTGAACAGCTGATGTCGCTGTTGGGTGGTCCGGTATGGAAGGTCGGCGTTCGGAAGTCAACAAATATGATGTGTGTTGAGTGATGATGCGCCTGCCAGCAGTCACAAGTGCATGCACAGACGGTTTTGGGAGAGCAGTTGGCTTTTACACTTTTTACTTCGCTTTTGTGGCCGGCAGCAGGTTGGTGTCAAAAACGATGTGGTGCATGCTTGGAGACCATCTTGATTACAATAAAACATGTTCGTTCGCACGCTAGCGATGTGTGTAGAGTATTAGACATAAACGGTAGAGTAGAGAATTAAACCTATCAATTGTTATGAGTACGGTAATGAGAGAAATCAGATTCAGATTTCCGTCCACAACGCGCGGGAAAAAGACACAAATCGCAGAAGTGTGGACTGCTCTGGTACTTTTGTACATACACACAACAATTTTTTTTTGTTCGGTGAGAAAGGCCCGTATTTTCAAGTACGATGCCACCTCCGGAATGAGAGTAATACACTTATTCCTGTGTATGCGTGTGAGTTGAGAAAAATACAGACAAACAATGCACAACAATCATCATGGCAGAATAGAGACCACCCCTTCCATCACAATGAACAGCGTGCCGGAGGGATCAACCATGACGGCCCCATCCTCTCCTCCTCCGGCCCTCCCGTGCGATGTCGCCAACGGCGGGGGCGCGCAAACTGTGGATTTCACAGCGCTCGTCGGGTTCGCGGCCCGCCTCGGCACATGTGTCAACAATGACGACACGGCAGATGGCCAGGATGAGAAATCCGTCCGCGACGAGGCCATGCTCCTAATGAGCCTGCTCATGGGGGATAAGGCCGAGGAGATCCTGTCGGACGTCAAGAAATCGCGGTGCGATAAGAGGAGGAGGAGGGGATGGATCGACCGGTCCGAGGACTGCCACGACATGGGGAACTTCTCGTTCACATTCCCGTCATTGTCGCTGCAACCGGCTCGTCACGCCGATGCCACGGCGTCGGGCTTTGCCGCCGAGGCCGCGGGATGCGCGCGAAATGGGGAAGATGGGGCGGAGGACCGACCGTGCCCCTCGCCGTCCCAGCTTCTCGGGCGGGTCCAGAGCGTGCACGACAAGGAATTGATTCGCGACAGCGGCGAGGCCATGGCGCACAACTTGCTCGAATCCTTCGGGGCGGCATTGGTATGGAGGGCCAAGACGTGGATCAAGAGCCTCGCGAATGTCCTCGCTCTCAAGGAGCAGAAGAGGATCGATGCCCTCAAGGCGGCCTCGGGCGAGGGTGGCGTCGAGGCGGGATCGGATCAAGACTTGGAAGACGTCGAAGGGGGAGACAAGGGCGACGAGAATGACGACCTAATGAACAGCAAGGAAATGTACATCATAGACGCAATCGTCAAATCCTCCGAGGAGGTTTCCGTAGTGAATATCAAGACCGCCTTTCGCGTTCTGTCGAGCAGGGTGTCTCATCTGGATGGCGATGCCGCCCCATTGTCAATAACGGATCCTCAAGAACCTGCATCCAAGAAGGCTAGGGAGGAACAATCCCCCCAAGACGTCGCCGAATACAAGCTGACTCACGATCTCATGTTCGAAGCAACCATCTCCATGACGTCCAACGATGGCGTACGGTATAACGGGGTCAAGCTCCAGGCGCCGGGTTACATACAGGGGACATTCGCGAACAAGGCCGGATCCTCAACAGAAGGAGGCCAAACCCTAACGGGAGTGTCCATGACCCTTGATACCGACGCCCTTGCCCTTTCCTTGGAGATTCAAAGTCGTTTGGTCGTCCGTCGGGCCGCCGAGGCGGCGCTTATGTCCTCCAGATGCGCCGATTGCGGTCCCTCGCTCAATAAATACATGGAATCGCCACCCCGCGCGCATCCCTCCGCCATTCCTCCGAGGTACGTCCTCATGTCGCCTGCCCCGGAGTGTTCGAGCGGATCCCTCGCGGAGTTACCCCCCATACCAACAGAGAATGAATTGATTGGGGAAGAACTGAGCGAACTGAACGAGGAAGAAGAATCCGAGAAGGTCCCCGTGGTGTCAGATGAGGATACCTCCCCTAACACGACGCCCTCCCTTACCCCTAGCGAGCAGGCTGATTTCTTGCCCGCGCTCCTCTCGGTGGCCAATGAGGAAAAAATTAGGGGGGATTGAACGGTGGCTCTGGCTCCGACGCAGGCTGTTGTCCCGATAGCCGAATCTTCTTTTCCTGAGCTCATGCTGATTGTGTGGTGCTACTCTCCAAGTTAGTATGCAAGTGTTGCATGTCCCCATCCATATCATATTATATTTATGCATCTTGCCGAGCGACCATATTGGAGGTTTACTGCATCAGTTTCTCCTTGGTCGTTCTCCTCAATGTCTTTATGTCTCCTTGTTTTCCGAGCATCATGTGTATAGTAAATTTGGCCAACAACAATCGGCAGGGTCTTCCTTATTTCTATCATTGAACCTGGCTTTCATGAAAGGGGGACTTTGCCATAAAAATTGCGACACTTCTATGTAATATTAAGTTTTACTTTTCTCTACTCGATTTGTGTCTGAATGACAGCACTTGACCTGCGTTTAATGAGATGTACTCACAATTTTTGTTGATGACAATTAATTGCAACAAATGTGTGGAAGGTGATGAAAACAAAGGCATAGACTTCGCCTTCCCGATAAGTGAAGATGGTTTATATGGCATAAGGTGGTGCGGATAGATCGAGCATACGTACCTATCAACCACCAGGGGGGTAAAGCACGACACGGGGACAAGGCCGACACGAAGTATCTAGAGGAATCGATTATTAAGTGAGAGAGGTCTCGATTCTGTCCTCGTCCAATCCGATATATGTAAACACAGCAGTCAAAAAAGGCACGAAACGATAAAGCATCAAAATCCTAAAGAGGGCAGAGGTTCCGCTCTCGCGAGTACATCAGGAGGGGCACTACTAACCTCTCCCATCCGTCGGAGGCGAGCACTTCGTCACACTCCATTCCGACTTCCTCACGACGTTAATATTCCTCTATAATAATATTTAATCTTTATATGTCAAATTCAAGATGATTCAAAAGGACGATTCGCTCTCGAACGAAAGCTGCTCCTTCGTCACGGGGTGCCTAAAACTGATGGACTTCGCGTGTACGCACATGGGCTTGCCCTGGCGGGCGGCCGCGATCGACCGCTGCAGCCCGACGTCGGCCCTGTCCTCCGGCAGGTCGATCTCGTCGAGTCCGCCGTTCGACGCGGCCTCGCCGTCGTACCCGTAGACGGCGTCGCCCACGATCGGATGGCCGATCGCCGCGCAGTGCACGTTCAGCTGGTGCGTGCGCCCGGAGACGCTCGTCAGCGCGAGGCGGGTGACGTCGTTGCCGTCGAGGGATTCCCGCGAGAGCACCTCGTACCTCGTTAGGCTGTCCTTGGGACCCTCGAGGAGCTTCTTCCCCACCTCCCCGGCGTCCAGTCCCGCGAGCGCGCGCTGGCGGTCCTCGGTGCTGACCCTCATGAAGGGGGGGAAGTCGTAATCCCTCATGAGGGGATAGTCGATCGACCCGACGTCGTTGGACACGTGGCCGCACACCAGCGCCTCGTACTTCCGGGTGACCTTGCGCGCGCGGAAGAGGGCGTTCATCGCGCGGAGCGCGGCGTCGGTGCGCGCGAACACGACGAGGCCGGAGGTGTCCATCCCCAGCCGGTGGACGACCATCTTGTCCATGCGGCCGGATTCGGAGCCGAAGCGCTCGAAGACCGCCCTGTTGAGGCTGGGGTTCGATTCGTCCTTCCCGGGCACCGTGAGCACGCCGGGGGGCTTGCTGACGACGACTATGTGGTCGTCTTCGAACACCACGTCGAGGTCCTGTAAAAAAAAATTGGGCGTCGGGAGCATAATATGTCAACGAGGGCGAAGGGACGGCGATATTGATCAGAGACGGCATGTGCGATAATCAATAACACACACACACACACAACAACAATAGGTCCGCGATATAATATGTCCATCAATCCAATCTCTCCGACGACAATATCATGCCGGCCCGCGGCCTCGTCCGGAGGGGGCGGGCATATTACTGGGCCTGCCCCCGCCCTCCCCCCTCCCCCCCCCAACAACAACAAAAATATTCAGAATGGAGAGGCGCACTCACATCCTTGGTGATGGCGTGGGAGGCGGCGTCCTTCGCCCTTAGCCTCTCGAGGGAGATATCCTGCCTCGCCTTGACGTCCGGTCCGGCGGCGGCGACGACTTGTCGCAGGGCCGAATTCGAGCCGACCGCGGCGCGGTCCCCGGCGGGAGCGGCCGGCGCGAACGCGACGACGACTCCCGACGATGCCGACAGGGCGGCGAGCAGCGCGGAAAGACTCCAATGGAGGCGCATTATATTATATTGTATTACGATATAGCCGGTTGTCGTTGGTGAAAATGATGGAACGGATAACGAGGAGGTGAGGCCTTTTCCGAAGGTGGGGGGGGGGGTAATGATGTGGCGACGACCGTCTTCTCCGTCCTTCTCGAGCAATAGCCCCTGATCTGACTGACACAATTCTCTCGGAATTGGGGTTGTGCCTTTCAGTTGGTGGGTGAGTGGCTGGAAAACGAGATGTTTCAGAATCGAGCGAGAAGAGAGCTCCGCGTGTATGTAAGTAGGTACGTCGTGCGCGTGTCGAGAGGCTCGCAGTGTGTGGGAACTGATATCACATCAGACCGGCGGTGTGTGGAGAAAAAATATAATATGGTGCACGGGCGAGGCAAGGCGATTAGATATACTGATTCCTCAATTCAATGTTTACTTACGTCAGTCAATCGCAATTCGCGTCACTAATAATTGTCAATTTTTCGTCTCTCTTTTTAAGATAGTCGTCGTTAAGAAAAAAGAAGCTTCCAATAGATTATCCTAGGTATGCCCACGAGAGGAAGCGAACACACTTCGACGCCACACCTCATCATATTATAATATAAGCAAAGGGCAAAGGGGAGAAGAGGGACCGGGGCCGGGAACCGAAGGCCGGCGAAAGTCGACGCACGGCCCGCGACGATGCGCGGTGGTGGTTCGGCGGGCATCGCGCCGTCGTCCGCGAGACTACTCC
>JALLAZ010000668.1:0-12994 GCA_036939755.1 Stephanodiscus triporus | reverse complement strand
TCCAGCGACGAGTAGGGGGACACGACGACGACAACAACAACAACAACGCTGCCATCGCCGCCAATCGGGAAGGAGACGAGCGAGGACACTGCCATCAACACCAACGGAGGCCAGCAATAGATGAAAAACAACAATCAGCCTAAAAAATTTGGTGGTGATTGCGAGAGGAGGTGCGGCCAAAGGGGGGACGACATGACGACGACGACATAGAAGAAAATACAACAATCAACTACACAGGAGATTAGAGATGAAAGGGGTAGCGGGTGTCGTTATCGTTATTATCGTTATTGTCGCTATTGTCGTCGTCGTCATCGTTGTTCTTCCCTGTCCTTCCCGTCGGCGTCGTCTTCTTCTTCTTCTTCTTCTCCCCCTCCCGCCCTCATCGCATTCGCCTCCTCGGTCACGAGGGCACGTCTCTCCTCCCCGGCGTATCGCCGTGTAAGTATCGCGTCGTCCTCTCCTCCGAAGAACAGGTCTGCGTCTGGCCAGACGGACGCGTTCCACCCGTTGAGCTCGTCCCTCATCCCCGCCGGCCTACCGGGGAGTGATCGGCGAATGAACTTTCGGTCCGCGGATGCGCGCGTCGTGTCTTTCAAGGACGGAAGTCCACGAGGACGTCCAGGGACCATGACCTCTCGTGATCGTCAGTCCGCATGCCGCATCATTCGCAATGGTCTCACGCCCCCCCCCCCTCTTCCTCGCTCTCTCCTTCGCCGGACCACCCGACGATCCTCCCGCGCGTCGTCGTCGTCGACAACGATGACGACGCGGCGTCGTAATCATGGTCACCGATCGTGGTCTCCCCCGAGTGGCAGTCATCAGCGCCGTTGTCGTCGCGGTCCGCCGTCATTGTCTTCGTCATGGTCCCCGATTGTTCCGTTTGGGTGTGCAAGTGGTGTGCAGATATTTCCATGGTGTCGTTGGGGTTCTGCAAGAAATGGAGATATGCCGGATGTACCTGTCACTCTAGGTATGGATAAACATGCCATTAAATTCATCAACCATGGGTACAAAGGATCGCGGGTAGATCGAGATTAGGCTTGGTATAAAGATGTTTCCACTTCACCTCCTAGAGAGGAAATTAGATTATCATTCATTCAAATAATAAAAATACACCTAATTTACAAATTCTAGGCAGGCGTAACCAAGAGTTGTTCAATATCATACTGCTGGTCCAAGAGACAGTGGATAGTCTGATCGGGATAAATTTAGTGATGATTGACCAAAGTTATGGTGATTCGAAGAGGATCTAAAACCATGAGGCTGACTTCCTCAGCTGGTTGAGTGACCTACGAGGCCATTCAACGAGCTCGTCCACAGTTCATGATGTCGTATCCTCGGCAGGAAGGCGAATAGTAAGCCCCACCTGTTCATCCTGGGAACTCCCTCCTCCTTGATAATCTTCTATCATCCATTTTGTTGGATAATTTTTCTTTGCCGTATCGCAACTGGCGAGGGAATATTTCTGATCCAGATCTACAGCGAATTGATGTGGATGATTGCACTACAACCGAATTCCATGTTGTTTGTTGACAGTCGAAAATGATGTGGTCTTTTTGTCCGCAACTTTTTCTGAACATAATGTACAGCTACCAGTGTGGTTACTGCTGATCGACTTCCTCTCTTGTGTATAGTACTGTCCCGGTTGTGACATGACAATCGTGAGATGTATCGCTCGCGTCAGTCACTGTCATCGTTCGCCAAGAACCCTTTCTACCCCCAAGCCTCCTGCAAGCTGTAATGTACGATTAACTCCCCTCTGGTCCCGAAACAATCGAACAAATCCCCTATTCGTTCCTCCGGCGATGGTACGAATGCCGCATTGACGTACAAGAACAAAGAGCTCGCAGTCGCCGCATTGGTCCCAGAGGACAGCTTCAGCACCTTTCTAAGAAATGCTATTGCTACCGCGAAGCGATCGTCGGCATTCATTAAGAATTTCGACTTCTTGAGAATGGGCGAGCTCCCGACCGCAACCAGGTGAACTTTGACCTTTTCCGATTTCGTCTTGCGTTGGAGAGACTCTTGGGGTACGTCTTTGACATCGTCGAAAGATTGATCAATCTTTCCGTCCGCATCTATGTCTCTGCTCGTTTCTTCCGCCGACGCTGCAGATTTCTCTGTATCATTCATCGCTGCGCTCATAGACTGGGGGGTGGTAGCGATCGTAGAAAAGTCACCGCCACACTCTGCTGTTCATTAGAGGGTTGAATGAAATAATACTCAGACGACACACCACAGCGCCTTTTATCACCATAGGAGTATAATATTTACCCCCACAAATTATTTACGATAAAGTCCAACACCGCACTTAAGTACCTGGGGAGAAAATTCGCCTCAGTTCGACCAGGTTCGGCCTCATTCCACGAAATAATGTGGTATCGTACGTAGTTACGGCAAACTTGGGTAGCATCGCCACTTAGGTTCCCATCATCATTTGAACAACAACCGCCATGAATCTAACAGTAAAGACCCTCAAAGGGGGGAAATTTACCATCGAAGTGGATCCGTCGAATACCGTTGCGCAAGTCAAGACCGTCATCGTGAGTTGTTAACATGGTTTTCTGGTGGGATCGAGGTGGTGGGTCACTGCCGCATATCGGTTGTTGGGTCTGGAAGGGGGCAGCGGCTCGAATAATGTTCTAAAATATGCGATGCGCCTGTGAATAACATTATCGTTTCTTTTCATGTCATTTGTCGGGGATGTCACCTCGTCCAAACTGTTGTTGCTCTTGTGCAATCATGTCCAAAAATATCCCACCCTTCTCCTTCCATCACGAATATACTCAGGAAGCTGCGAAGTCGGAGCTTCCTGCAGAAGGCATGAAATTGATCCATTCGGGCAAAGTCTTGAAGGATGATGATATTATTGATAGTTGTAATATCAAACCGAACGATTTTCTGGTGGTGATGATTGCTAAGGTAAGAGTTTATGTCTGTATTTTGCCCTTCAGCCTTTCATGATAAACGTGGAATCGGTAGTTTATAGTATTTGTTTTACAAATGCCTAATTGTCTTGCAAGGCCAAAAAAGCTCCGGCAGCGAAACCTGCTGAGGCTGCTGCTCCTGCGGCTGCAGAGGCCACTGCGGTTGCACCAACGACGCCGGCAGCCACCGCTGTCGTCCCTCCTACACCTTCAGCGCCTGCTGCGTCAACCGCGACTGCCGCCGCTGCCGCAACACCTGCTGCTGCGGTTGCTGCATCTGACATAAGCTCCCCTGACGAGTTCCCTGCGGAAGTTGTCAACAATCTCATAGCACTTGGATTCCCAGAATCGTCCGTTAGGGCCTGCCTTCGTGCCTCGGATGGTAATCCTGATATCGCCGTAGAGTTTTTGATGAATGGCATTCCTCCGGAGATGGAGGGCGGGGATGCTCCTTCAGCTGAGGCATCTAGCTCGGCAGAGGGGGGGTCGTCGGGGAGTGCAGGGCCGTTGGAAGCATTGCGGAGTCATCCACAGTTCGATGCACTAAGACGTCTCGTTCAGTCCAACCCCAGCATGCTCCAGGCCGTACTCTCCCAGATCGGTCAACAGCAACCCGAACTTCTCCTGGCCATAAATTCCAACCAGGCCGCCTTCCTTGAAATGATGAATGAGCCGGTGGCCGATGCACCCGCCGCTCCGGCTGCTCCAGCTCAACCAGCAGTACGAGCTGCTGCCAATCCGTTTGCAGGCGTACCCGGAATGGACGCCCTGGGTAACCCCGTCCAATTGGCCCAAATGCTCCAGGCCATGCCCCCCCAGGAACAGCAGGCTATGGCACAAATGATGGGCATGGACGTCAACCAGCTGCAACAGCTGGCGCAGATGATCAGCGCCATGCCCCCCGAACAGGTCCAACAACATATGAATATGGCCATGCAGGCGCAGGGACTCGGAGGCTTGATGGGCGGTGCCGCTGGTGCCGGAAGAGGCGGTATGGGAGGAGCTCAAGTCCTGCGTTTGTCGGAGGAGGAAATGGCAGCAGTTGATCGCTTGACGGAGATGGGATTCGACAGGACAGAGGCGGCTCAGGCGTATTTGGCATGTGACAAGAATGAGGCGTTGGCGGCAAATTTATTAATGGATGGGGGATTCGGGGCGTTCGGTGGTTTCGGCGGAATGGATGGGGATGACGATATGGGCGGAGATGATGAAGGAGGAGACGATGACATGTATGACTAAGTTTTTTGCTGAAAAGAGACAAGACAGAGAGCTATTTTTGGAATACAGTTCAGTCGGAAGCTTTTTCCAGGGTAGAGGAGGATGGCGTCTGTAAGATACTAAAGTGGATCCATTCATTAGATTTGATGCGAATATTTTAAGTTATGTTGGATTTCGGGCCTGAAAAATGAATGGATATTTCAAGGGAGTAAAACACTGTGATAGACTGGTAGGATATCAAAAGAATCCAAGATCGATGAAGACCTTTTTGGGGTTTGTTTTTTTCGAGTTGGGGATAATGGCAAGTTGTGTAGCGAACATTTTGGTGATTTCCGTACGCATCCCTTCTTGCGTTTTTTCATGCTGCTAGCGCTCTCGTGGTACTCTTGGCTTTCTCCATGACAATCCTCGTCATATTGGGATGCATCGCCGTCACCATGAGATTGGTTCTGAGAGAGGGACTGGATATCAACGTTCTTCTTTCGTTTGTGCCTCGCGGCATCATGGGGGGACAGGAAAGACTCCCCGCTCTGAGCATACTGATATGGGAGAGAGTCAGTGGATCTGGGACTGGGATTGCTTTCCTTCAATGTTTCTTCTCCAGCTAATAACTGACTTTCCGCAGGAGAATATGTCTCGTTTCCGAGGGAACTATCCAAATGAACCTGTTCCTTCAACATCGCGGTGGCTCTCGGCGGTGCTGACGAGTCCTTGGAAATGCCATCTCTCGCCAAAAGCAATCTTTGATCGAGGCGAAGTTGTCTGAGATTTAAGTCTTCTTTCTTAGTCTCAAGCCACTGAACTTCTTGAATGTGCGCCTTCTCTCTCTTAAGAAGTTCGCTTTCTTTCATTCGATATTCACTCTCCATCTTCTTCAAAATTGACTGATGCTCCAACTTCGACTTTTCGAACTGCGCAACTTTATCAAGTAGTTCTGCCTCGCGCTGCACCAATGCCAAAGTTCCTGTTTGAAGTTTACATTCTCTCTCCATCAAATGGTGAACTGTTTGTGTATTTGATGTATAGCATGCAAATGATTGGCGGCCATCATGTGTATTGCACACGTAAGATGACAACTTTGTATCTTGAAAGATAAATCGAGAATTATACGAGGTGAGCCCATTCATGAAATCATCAAGTTTTCGACCATCCGACAAATCTTGCAGTATGCGGCAAGACCATAAGAATTGATTCATGCGGCAGTCTCCTCCATCATCAGATGCCGTGAGGTTTGAGACGTTGACAGGGTACTTCAGTCTGAAATGACCTTCACTCTCGTCGCAGCCTGGTGTCAGCTCGCCGACACACATCAGCGCGTCGATCAGTGAGCACCATGATAAAGCCCCACGCAGGAACAAATTGCCCTTGATAAAGACCTTCGACGTGAATTCAACTAATCCGCTTCTTGATGTATTCAAACTTATCTCGACACCTCCAGTGAGAAAGAGGTGAATTACATTAGCAAGACATTGATAATCATGTGCATAGTCACTATCGTCGTGCTTTGCACGACAGTCGAGCACAACTGCCTTGTTTCCGAAGCCTGTCACCTGTAAGAACCATGAGCCAATCTCACTTTCGCTGTCGTGCTTAATTTCTTTTTTGCTGCTTGATGGGTTTGATCTCTTCACCAACAAAAACGAATCTAAGCCGATATCATTGTGCACAATGCCGCAAGAATGCATGGCAGCTAAAGCCTCAATTGCTTTCAGTGACAATAGCGCCACGACTTGCTCTGGAATCATTCCTGAAGTTTGGTACTGCTGGTGAAGAGAGAATACATCTTGCAAAGATCCAAATATTTCCCACGATTCGTCTTCAACAAATTGTTGTGCATCTACTTTCAGCGATAACTTGTTGGAGAACAAGGCCTGGTCATGGTAGTTGCCTTGTTTCATGCTCTCGTCACTATTGATCGCAACAGGACGAGGAAAGAAACTGCAAGCTGGCACGATTGTGGCTGAGGTCGAAGACTGATGAATTACCAATTTCTCTGCGCGCAACCCGAGGATGAATAGTACGTATGCCTCCCACGTCACGAAAGGATTGTCTTCGAATATTAGCCGCTCATGGTCAGAAACAAAAATAGGCTTCGCTTTCGCATTCTTCGCATCAGTTGGTGCCTTCATACGGATTGGGTTAGTCGACGTCACTAATGGACTTATGGAGCGCTTGCGACCGCGCAAACAACGAACGCCTCTCTTTGGACGATTTGCAGGTGTCGTACTTGCATCTTTGCCGCCCCTATTAAAAAAATCTAACCACAGTTTACGCGTCTTTGCAGCAGCCATGTCGTCTGATACTGAAATAGCCTCTAATAACACCATCATATTATGAGAGTACACATGCCTTCGGCTCGTGGCCAGTTTCGAGAACTCTTGAGGAGGCAGAATGTTGAGTTCCCGCTTCTTGAGCCTCGGTGACGAAGGAGGCGCACACTGTAAGTGGGTTACACTTGAGCCTCGAATCCGGACTGGAGTGACATCATTAAGTCTGACAATGGTTGCTTGTTCGTCAATAATGTTCGTTGGTGGTGAGCTTCTTAAGGCAACCGTATTTTCTGGTGACACTGACAGGCCAGGTATGGGTGATTCCAGTAATCCATGAGAGTTGCTCCTTACTAAACGAGAAGATTGTGACCCATCATTCGCTGGATCGGATTCATCTTCGCTATCAATATTAACATTTTTTTGTGTGATAATAGTGTGAAAGAGCCATGACGTCGACAAAATTTTCGCCCCAAGACGTTCAACCTTCGCGACTCCTTGCTCTTTCAGTTGAGACTGTGTACTTGGCTCACTAGTGAGCACTATCGTTTTGAGAGGATCGAAAGAATTCATGTTGGACAATGATTTCAACACTTGTCCTCCACCTGCCTCGATGATGAGCTGCATCTCCTTCATATTTGGTGCCCTGTTTCCCGCAACACCTGAGCAAATATAGACAAACCAACCACCAAGGACGCCACCTCTTCTCTTTCTAGCCTGTATTCCGTTTCGTATTGTCTCTTTCATTGAAAAGTCATACCTTTTCTCCGCTTCTCTGTCACCGAGCAGAAGAAAATCATGTGTATCCAGGATGCGTTGTTCTTTTGATGATTGCTCGAGCCATTCTATACTTAATATGTTAGCGACTCTGCAAATACATATCATCAGCTTCGGCGTTCGTCTCAACGCCGTCACGCCATCAGTGGCTATGACGTGAGTAGCCGTGTGCGCCTCTTCGATTGATTCTACATACTCTGCACCAATTGTTTCAATCATCTAAGAGATACAGAGATACGAAAGAATAATCAAATACATCAGAATGAATGGCAAAATGTCAGCGCGAATGTGCAAACATCAACGCACCTGCATATGCCGGCGCGTCGCCGTGAAGCCAGTGAATATGACTCTAACAGTGTCCTTTCCTTCGCAGCGTTTCCTCGTTTTGACCAAGGTGAAAACCTCTTTGCAATCAATTTTCGGCTCTTCGGCGCCTCGAGGTGTATTGTGCACGTCATCATATACATCGGACGCTTGGGGTTTTTCACTTTCATGTTCAATAGCACATGACGAAATTGCAACAATTGCCTCGCCTTGAGAACGGCGATCTTTTCTTTGCATTAAACCAATCTCATCTTTTGCATTAAAACCGTTAACTTGTTTTTCCTCGGCGCGTTCAACAAAGGAGATCTCGTTATTTTTATATGTAGCTCGATCTTTTTCGTCATTACTGTATTCTGTCATCTCGGCCTCACCGTCCATTCCGCTGAGCTCTAAGGATATTTCGTTTATCGGTAAATGCACCTCAACATTATCTGCTACATAAATGTCGTCACCAACAGCAACACCCATCGATCGAGTAACACGCCGAGACAGTTGGTCCATGTCTTCGTTACTCTCTCCGATGGACTGCTGTTGAGAAGAGGGCAAAAACGACCATTTCTCATCGTCTTGCACATCCAAAATATCCTTCATTTTTGGGAAATCAGCATGTATTACTTCATTTGCGTCTTTGTTGGTCTCCGCGGATGGTACTTTCTTGTCAGTCAGATTATTTGCATGAGTATGCGAGGACACCTCACCCCCAAGCGTCGTATTGATGGCAATGGAAGTATTCTGAGTAGAAGGATGTTTTTTCCGCCGCGAGCGATGCATTTTCCTGGGAGAGTCTTCCTGTCGCTCTTTGTGTAACGGGATATTGTCGAGTGATTTTCTGAAAATATTTTCGACCGTCGATGGCTCAATGGGCTCAGTGATGGGCGCGTGGTGGCCATTTCCCCCCTTGTCAACAGAGTTGCCCTCGTTTGCTTTATTAGTATTAGTTAGCCCCCCAACAAATGTGGCAACTTCCTGTATACTACTTTCGTCCAATGTCGTGTCCTCCCTCAAGTCGGGCACCCTCTCGGTCACATCGTATATCAAATCCAAATCCCTCCTTTTCCCAGACTTCATCACATCGAATAATTTACAAGAAAGTTTCCATTCAAACTTGTCGTCATCTTCAACGGATGATCGTACAAAACGCAAAATCTCAATCGAAAGTTCCAAGGGCGAGAGAGGAGTTTCCATTTGTATGCAAGCTGCAGAACAACGTTGATAGAGCCAATAGGCATTGCAATCGTAGATGGAAGTTGCTGCAGGATGATGATGTTTGTCCGTACAATGTCCTCTTCCGGGTGACTTCGGTAGCTCCACTTGCGCATCATTGCCCTTGTTGATCATCGTTTTATCAGTTTTCGATGCATGCAATTGACTGGCATGGACTCGCTGCAAAGGTGTCGGGCCTGGTTGTCCATCTTTCGTCGCGACTTCCTCCAATTCCTCGAGAGGTCTTGCCTCTTTCGCTTCGTCGTCTTTGCTCGTCATCAACTGGGCGGTAGTTTCTGCAAATTTTTTTGCCGACAACGTTGGCGGCATTTCACCAATCAATTTCAATTCCGAAGATTGTTCAAATCCTATCCATCCAAGCCGTGAAGTACCCGAATCAAATACCGGAGAAGTCTTGCGGGATATTTCTTGGACTGAAAACGAATGCGAGCCGAATTCGATGTGGTTTAGGATTTCTCTGGCTTGAGGTCGGATGCTCATTCCATCTGCTGTGATTGCCACATGTTTTGCCTCGCGAGTTTGTTCCGGAGGCATCGTTCGTTCCTTCGCTTTTCCGACTGATTCCGGCTCGCGAGGAGATGCAGCCGCCGGCGATGTGACGTCGCCGTAGTTGTAACGGGAAGACCCATTTCTTCCTCCCCCTTCCAATGACATGCAGTGGATTTCATCATTCACCCCCCCCGCAGGATATTGGGATAGCGAAGCATGCAATATGTCCGTAGCGAAGCGAAATCTGCCGCCACCGCCACCCCTACCGCCACCGCCACCGCCACCGTCACCGTCACCGGTTGAAGCACTTTCGGCGACACAAGAATTAGCGCCGCTGCCGCCAACGCCACCGATTGCAGCAACTGATGGAAGCTGTCGACCACGACCTCTGCCGCGTCTTGGCACGATTTCGATGCCATGGACTCGGGGCATAGTCGTCTAACTGCTGGGTAAGTTCAACTGATGAGCTCCGCGCATTGTTCCTTTAAAGGGATCTCGTATCATAGAGAGTAAAAGGTCCTATTCTTATGTAGATACACTCTATCGAAAAGTACGACGCTCCCTTTAGTTTGGCGCGCCGGAGCTGAGGCCTCTGACGACCATATCGTAAATGAACTCGGCAGTCGGCAGAACATGCTAACCGCCGTACTCAACGCCGATGACTACCCGACAGGGGATCAAGCGGTCTCTATGGAGGAGGGGGAGGGAGAGGCCCTTGTGGGGAAGGTAGACGGCGAGGAAGGCGAAAAGGAGATCACCACATCTGACAAAGGTTGTGACGAGAACACAGCGGAGGAAGAAGTAAAGGCGACGAAGTTGATGACGAAAAGAATAACAAGCATGACGACGGCGAGGTAAAGCCTGTATATTAAATGCCATTCTGAAAAGTATTACATTGCGCCTACAATTCGATCCTGGGCTATCCAGTGCATTTCAGAAAGAAGTACCATTCTCTTGCCCTATTGACTGGACTGCATCTATTCCTGCTGGATCAAACCCCTTGAAATCAAGTTGTGCATCACCCTCCCCTCCTCATCGCCCTTTGCCTTCCATACGTGTTCTCCAACGCCCAATACGTGTAACTTGTCACCCGATGCCACGGCCAAGCGACGACCGTCGGATGACCACTGGATGCGATTCAACCCTCGACAAGACGACGACGAGGGGTCACCAATAGCGCTGCCATCGATAGGAATACCCTCGGTACCGCTGACCGGCTGATCGAGCGTGGAAGCCAGGTTCCAAATGTTGATGGTGCCGTTGCTCGACGCCGTGGCGAAGATGGAGGGGTGCACAGGACTCCTGGAAGCGGAATGCAAAATACACGAAATCAATTGTTGTTTGTTAGAGCGTAAACGGTTGAAAAAAATGGACCGTCTCGGCTCCTTCCACGGGCAAGCGAGCGACGAATATAGGCTGCCCGCCGCAAAAAAGCCCATCACCACATACCATTGTGCGTCACACATGTAATCGTACGAATTGCTCAAAAAGCTCGTCAGGGGTCGGTCGCGGTGGGCGGGAGCCCATAGCTTCGTCGACCAATCGACGCCGGTGGTCACCACGAGGCCCGCGAGTCCCCTCGAGAAACCCCTCGACGAGGCGGCGGACGGGGTCGTCGTCGCTCCCCCACGCGGTGTGCGGAGGGCGGGAACGACGTTCCGCGCGGCGATGCCGGTGACCACGCCGTAGTGTCCAGTCTCCGACGGCCCCTCCGCGGCCGCCGCCCCGTCCTCCACGGCGACGGCGCCTCCCGATTCCGACCCGCCCGTCGACGCCCCCCCGGGATGCAGTGTCCTGACGACCCTCCTGTTCGAGCCGGTCCCGTCCCTGCCCGCGCCGGGGAGGACGGCATGCAGACCCCCCCGCTCGTCGCCGCACGCAACGCCCTCGGCGACGCCGTGCAGGACCTCGAGGCAGCTCAGGTTCGCGTCGATCGCAACTCGCTCGACGGGCTCGCGGAGGTTTGACGCCGACCAGTAATTCACCCCGCCGTCCGATGACGCCGTGACCATCATGGACGAGGAGATGGACCCTCCCCCCCCGGCACCTCCGTCCCCCCCGAGGACTCTCATCCCCACGATCTCGCGGTCGTGCCCTCCCCCGCTCCTCTGGACGGGGTACCTCCCCGCCCTGGCGTCCCACACTAGCACCTGCCCCGACGATCCGCCCCCGACAACGAGGCGCGGTCCCTCCGTTGGGTGGAATCGACATCGCAGTATCGGACACCCCGCGCAGAACAGGTGCTCGGGACGGTTCGGCATCGACAGGTTGTATATCGCAACGATCCCCCCGTCGGGCGTCGCGGAGGATGACGCGGGGCGGCGGGGAGACGCGATCGCGGCGGTCGCGCCCCGAAGGGAGGACGACGGCGTATCGTTCGGGGACAGCCCCCGCGTCGTCGGATCGCGCGTGCCACCGTCAACGACTACGCCCGACGACGACGACGACGACGACGACGGCGCGGGGGCGCCGTAGCTCGCGACCATCCACTCCCCGTGACCGGGACACCACTCAACGTCGGTGACGTCCCGTCCGCGCGTGAACGCCGGAAGCTCGTACGTGGCCCGACCGACGAAATGGCCCCCGGCGCGGTATGCCTCCGTCGCGCCGCCGTCGGCCCCGCGCCCGCGCCCGCGACGACTACGACGACGACGACGACGCCCCGGCGAGAGCCCCGACGAGACGCCGTCGACGACCTCATCGACATCGTCGACGTAGTCATCGTCTGAGTCCTCGTCGGCGTGATCGACTCCGAAATCGAATTGTCGTCCCGGGGTCAATATTCCCCTGACGTCGTCGTCACCCGCGCCGAGCAGGCGCTCGACGCGCCTGCCGGCGTCTGACAGGAAATGCGCGAATGCCCCGGAGGAAAGCACCCTGGACCTCTCGTCCGCCGACATCGACTTGGACGGAGATGTCGCGGCCGCGGCGGGGTCGGAGGAGGAGGAGGAGGAGGAGGAGGAGTGAGGGGGGGCGCCGCCCTCGGCAGTCGTCGATGTCGTCTGCTGTGCCACGACGTCCTCGTTCCCGATCTCTCCCTTGCCGTCGTCCTCGTCCTCCCCGTCGTCGTCGTCCTCGCTCACGAGGGGAACGGGAACGAGGTCGTCCTCGGCGCAGCACTGGATCGCGACGTCGAAGGTCTCCGTCCGCGGGACGCGGGCGGAGACGTCGTCGCCGCCCGGTGTAGTCGTCGTAGTCGTCGCGGTAGTAGTCGTAGCAGTCGTCGCGGGGGCGGCGACGACGACGGCGTCGGGGGCGACGGGGGGGATTACCTCCGTGGCGCCGTCGTCGCCGCCACCGTCGCGAGGGGGGGGTACCAATGACGACGACGACGACGACGGGACGCCGGGGGCGGAGGCACCGAGCAAGCCGTCGATGTAACTGTCCAGGTCGTTCCCGCGATCGTCGTTGGGGGCGGACGACGCGTTCGGCTGACGACGACGGGCCTTGATCTCCTCGAGGCGTCGCTTCTTTTCGGCGAGGGCCCTCTGTCGGGCAGCACGGCTTGATTCGTCGTCGGCCATGGTCTCTCTCTCTCTCCTCTACAGATACTCTTCGTGTATCTCTAATGTATACAGGGGTGAGGTTGAGGGAATTGTGTGGGGGTCTGTGTGTGTTGGTGTGGGCGGTTCTGCACGAGTTCCTGTACGTCTGGTACGGCATGACCGCTTTTTGGTGCCTAAGTAGACTGTTACTTTTTATGTAACAAAACACCCTTACAAATCTGCGTCCAAATCCAAATCGATCTGTCCAAGTCCAAATACCGTC
>JALLAZ010000667.1:0-12973 GCA_036939755.1 Stephanodiscus triporus | reverse complement strand
AGCATGACGGGGTTCTCTCTCTAGTTTGTTTTTTAACTCTATTTCCGCTGCTCTCTCGGTGTGGGGAGAGAGAAACTCTGCAGCTTTTCATGTAGGAATTGGTATCTTTTTGACGCGTCTGCCACATACACAAGATAACACCCCTTCGACCGATTGTACCCTCCACGGAAGAGGGCGCCGACAGGTTATGAATGCCATTATTTAAGCACTCACCACACAAGCAGCAGGCGCGGATCGGCGGAAATAATATGTACCACAAACTGGCATAGGCTGCATATGGGGAGAGAGAAGTAAAACCATAAAATATTACAATGAAGAGTTTCGCCGACGAGGAAATAAGATCCCTCGCTGCGGAGGTTGCGAGGTCTTTCGAAGCCCAAGCTGTCGCCCCAAAACCAAGCAGTAACAGTTTTCTAAAAAACCAGCTGCCATCGTCGATCACTCTCTATCGCATCGGGCGGGTTCTATACTCGTGCCATTCGAGAAGCAGCAACGATGTCCGCGTCGTTGCTCTCATCGACGCATTTGACATCATGGTGGCTACACTTCCCAGAAAATATGTGCACAACGTGTTACTTCATAATCTTCACCTCTCCTATGCATCGATGGTGGCCTCGTTTGCAGCGTCAGCACCTTCGCCGCCCTCTCCCGCTATTTCCGCAATCCGTTCCATGATTGCGAAATCTCACCCCACGGCTTCTATCATTTCGTGGGATGATATCATTGAAGCGACTGAGGCATTATGTGGCATATACATCTCCTCTGTGAATGCATGTCAATACTGCTGTCTGACAATCCCTCCCGAGGAAGGGCGATATGAGTTGGAACTGGTATTTGTGTCCTTATCTTGGGTTTATGATTACGTATCAAACAAGAAAGATAGGGGTGATGGACCCGGTGGGGATCTTATGAAAAAATCAATATTGAGAGCCCTGTCCAGGATGCTCTTATATGGTATTGTGATTAGCTCTGGAAAAAGTGAAGAGGATATAGACGTGCAATTATCAAGCATTATGACGGTGATTCAAAACATTCAATCATTATCAGGAGAATATAACTGTGCTCTAGGAGATATGCTGGATCTGGAAAACGAGTTTCAAGCCACCCTATCTTCCAAGTTTCAAGGAAAAGATGCTTCACCACCTCCACAATTGCAATATCTTTTGGCAATGCTGCGTTCGTCACCCAGAAGTAAAGTGCCACAGCCGTGCATTGTTGAATCAGCTTCCATCTTGCAAGTCAAGTCCACCAGTCAACCCAAATCGGAGAGTCTGACTGAAGTTCAAATCGATCACATAAGATCCGTGCTACCCGCTTTAGGGGAGGGGTACATTGAAGAAGCCCTAAAATGCTACAGCCATGATGTCGAAAGAACGTTAGAGGCTCTACTAGATATGTCCGACGGTGGAAATAGAAATGATATTCACCCACGGCTACTGACAATTCCTTCCAATCTTCCTCGTAGACTCCGCGATAGAGTCGACCGCTACAGCGCTAACGTCAACCTACATCGTGGATCAACAGCGAAGGATGATGGGAAAGAACACGCCAAGATACAAAAGGAACATATTAAATACCTGGAACGCAAGGCAGAAGAAGAGGCGTTTTTGATTGAGAATGTTTCTAGGAATTTGGGCGGGTTAAGCGTGTCTGACGAGGCAGCAGACTACGACCGAGTTGAATCAATGCGAGATGAATATGACGACGACTACGACGACCAATATGATGGCATAGGAGATGACGGAGGGATTGCAGGGGGCATTGGCGGGTTGGATGAGGGCTTGTACGATGTGGATATCCACAATGTTCATCAAAAATATGATAGAGGAGGTGCGAAGAATGAGCAGGAGATGTGGAGGAAGTACAATACAATAATCAAGGACATTGATGCTGAGAGTAGATTTTGGGATAGCAATAGAAATTCGAACCGTGCAGGTGGTAGACATGGCAAAGCCAAGGCTGATAACGAACAAGACAATGAGCTGGAGGACGATGGGGACGGAACGAAATATCGTGGCCCGGATAAAGGAAAGGGCGGAAGATTGATTGGTCCTGACGGAAAGTACTTGCCCATCAAACGTGGTGGCCAGAAGGGAAGAGGGGGCACCGTGGGTGGTAGCGTTAGCACTCCAGCTAGAGGTGCAGGGACCGAGGGGAGAGGCGGCAGTGGCGGTCGGGGTGGCGACTCGGACTCAAAGGGTGAACACAACACCAATCGGAATAAAGCAGGAGATGGTGACTTATCTAAACTACAAAAAAGGAGGAAGAATGACAACAAGTCCAAGATTGGCAACCATCATAGAAAAGATCGTGCTTCGAAAAAGGCTGCTGGCGGTATGGTCATATGAGGATACTTCCTATAGTTTAAGCGCTCAGTTCTCCTACTTATATAGCGCACGTGAATTATATCTCACCAAAAGGGAAATCCCAAGCGATATCAGCATGTCCAGGAACTGGCCCACCCAGTTCCAATCCCAGTACAGCAATATTTTTTTCATCCGCCCCATTTGGTTTGGCCGAAGTCACAGATAAGGGTTGCGAATTTTCACCGTTACTTTTCACCCCGGCACACTGTAGCTGATGTGTTTTATCAGCCAACCATTTGCTCAATCTATTAACTTCTCCTTTTGATCCTCCCACAAGGTTTGCCAAGGTGACATGGGCAACCCACGGCCGGAATCGATGTTGCTTTCGCTGTGGTTGTTGATTTAATGTCAGCTCTCGCAGCAATGGAAACTCGTACGCCCTCCAATCATTCATCTCCTCTACAAAAACTTCATTCCTCATAGAGTTATCGTTGCCGATCTTCGTGTCTGTTGTGCTCTGTTTCTCCATCACCGCCAATTCGCACAATTTTTCATACAATTCTTCAAGTGCAGAAGAAGCTTCAAAAACCGCCACAATCAAATTGGAACGGGAAGGCGGGAAAACGATGATGGACTTGAAACGTAGATAGTAGTCAACTGGAGATACGTTGCTGTGCGCCACCACGCATTTCTTGACCATTGTTTTCCAAAGTTGCAATTCCTCACATGCCATTTCCTCCAAGACCGTCCCTGCAAAGAAGTATGTCATGTGCAATGAATTGAGTGATCGCGGTTTGATGAGTAATTGCCGTCGTGATTTTTTCGTCGACATTGATTGTTTTGTGTGATCATTTATATTATTTTCCTCTTCCCATAAATGCCTTATCTGACAGACCGTATGATGAAGTTGGTCAAATACATTATCATTCATGATGATCTTAAGATAGGAATTTCGTACTCTTCCATTGCTACCGACATTATCGTTTCCCTTGCGCAGTACTGGACCAAATTTTGAGCCAGATCCATCATGTTGATAGTCATTTGGGGGATCAACGTCGCTTTGCAGCGGCGGTTGCTGATTGTTTAGGATGCCATGATTGTTGCTCACTCTCCTCACATGAGGAGGGCTGCTGTTTTGCGTGCTGAGTCGATGACTTGCAACATGATTACAACGTGCCAGGCAGAAAAGCATCTGAGAAGGGAAGCGCGGCAATTTTGCGTTGCTGATATATTGCGGCATGATGATGTATTCATGGATAAAGACAGTACATGGGTTCTAGAGAGAGCAGCAAACTCTGAGCCGCATTCATTTTCATGACATCTTCTATCTCCATCTTTTGGTTGCGCTACAGGACGATATCTACGATACTAATCCCTACGTGGAGCCAGTACAGAAGCATTTTCCGCGCCAGACGCAAGCAGACAGTTTCCACTTTGGTTGGTCTTCTATGCCAACTATTATCGCTGCGCCAGCCCAAATACAATGGAGGAAGCTTCAATCGAGATTCGAAATGCGATCCATATCGCCCTCTCCATTGATGAGATCGTCAACGTCGGTCATCGCGATAACGACTTGTTGAACAATGACGTCCGAGCCGCCGCCGGCGGGGCGGGCGGCGGCGCATCGTCGTCGGAGGGGACGTACGTTTCCTCCCTCTCCGGATCGCTCCCGCCGCCCCCGTCGGAACGATCGGGCGGAGGCCGCCGCGCGTGGCAGACGCGGCGCCTGCGCGCGGCGACTCGCGTGGAGAGCGCGGCGTCCGACTTCGAGTCGGCGCTGTGCGATCATCGACGTCATTGCGACTCCCCGCCGGACGACGATGGCGGCTTCGCAGAGCGAGGGGAGGACGACATCGTGGACTTTCTGGTGGCATTGCTCACGTCCGTCCCGAGGACGCTATTGCGGCGAGAAGATTTCTCGGCGGACGAGGTTCGTGATGATCCGCGACGGGAGATGAGTTATCATTCGTCCATGGAACGGATTTGTTTCAACTTCGCTTGCATTTCCTCGGACGTTATACGAAAGCACTTTCGGGTATCTCATCCCGCGCTCGAAGATAGGCACGTATACGACATGATCGACGAGGTCGTTCAAATTTGCAACGGGGATACATCAGCGAGGACGGTATCGAATCTCGATCCGATTCTCAAGCTTTTGAACTCACTCTCCGAGGGGTATGATCTCGAGCGTGCGATGTACGAGTGCGATCAGGGTGGCGATGGCGATATAGATGAATGCCGAACTATTTTTTCGCATTTGTCATCGAAAGAATCTCTTCGGTTGGCACACATTCTCATGCATTACTTTGTATGCGATCAGAATGGCCAATGCGTTGAGTCATCTGGTCACATTGGCTACTTCATCGGTTACCTTCTGAAACATGTTGCCAATGTTGTCAGAGAGGAAATGGGATGTGTTTCTTTCGATGGGTTCACTGCCGATTTGTTCGAATTGTGGGCACACGGTGTCGATGAGCAAAAGGTTCGACGTTTGAGCGATGACGAGGCCAAAGGTGTTCACACTTTGATTGTTCGTTACCATGTCGTTAGCATTCAATCGGCATTACATCTGATCGAAAATTCAGAGTCGGTCATTGGCGGAAATATTATTGAGAGCGAAAAGAATGGTGGCGTCATCGAGGGTGCCTCGGAAAGCATCGTGTTTGCGCTGAAAGATGTCGTCCGTCACATGACTATGGTCGTTGGCACTGCCGAATCGATGGACAACTTGTGTTTAGAACACAATCCCGAGGTACACGTTATCTTCCTTCCACTCTTGTCATCCTACGCGAGGTTTGCTGTTTCTTGTTTCCACGATGCGTTACATTTCCTGCGAAGTGCATGCGACAGCACGCACGATGTCGAGAATGTGATGATTCTCGCCGACGACTTGCTGTTTCGGCTCTGTCGTGTTACCATCGGCCTTGAAGCCCTGAAAAGTCCATCTTACTGTGAAGGGGATGACGTCCTTGCCCTTTCGTTGCTTCGCGCCGTCACTTCCCAGTGCATCACTGGCAGGGCCAGATTTCTTCTCGATATAGCGGCTGATCGCGCACAAGTCGCTGATAGGGGAGTAGCGACAAGAACTGGCGAGCCAATTCCGAAGCGTCAGCGCCGTGAGTCTATGTTTGGAGGGGGTCGATTGCACGAGGAGGGATGGGGGGATATTGCAGACGTCGTCCTCGCTTGCCTTGCCCTCTCCCAATCCGACCAAGACCACGAGCATCACGATTCGTCGAGCGCGAAGCGAGTGTCCTGCATCTTGTCGGCTCTGATGTTCAGCCGAAAAGACGTGCCCGGCGACAAGACCGGGTATCCGACGGTAGTCGATCCTCTGAACCCTTGGCACACAATTCAAGTAAAACCCCTCCAACGATGGGCGTCTCTCTGCGACGACAGCATCAATCAATACGATACGTCGTTAGCCTATGCGCGTGCGATGCCCCGCCTCCTCGATACGAAATCCTCGGCATTCTCACGTCAAATTTAGAAACTTTTGCATTCGTCAATTCATCCCGAACTACGTACATCTCTCCACCTCTAGAGGTTGCACGGTAATTCCACAATAGAGTACATGAATTATCATCAAGGAACAACGTAGTTTCATTATGATGTTATCTTCAACCCACTCGGGGCCTCTGGCCCCATTAACTGTACACCCGATCACATATCGCGCGCCTCATTGGTTTTCATCTTTCCGAGGGTCCGGTCTAAAACTTCCAGTCCCCTCATTTTTATCAAACGACAACAATCGAATGCCTCCAACCCTCCCCCGACGGCCGCCTCCTCCTCCTCCGCCTCCCCCCCAGAACCCCCCCCCCCCCGAAGAGACGATACATCCGGGGCATCTCTCAATGGTGATGATGATGATCGTCCTTCATCCTGTACCTCAATCCGCAATAAATGCACGAGACCGCCTCCTCGTGATTTCGTCCGTCGAGCTTGATGTACTCGATGGGATGGCCGAGCGCGCCCCCCCCTCCGTCGCAGACCGCGATGTTGCCGCTAACCTCGATCACGGGCACGGCGTTCACGAGCTCCAGGGCGTTCGATCGGTGTTTTCCCAATTTGTACTGGGAGGGGTGGGTGGGTGGGTGAGGGGGGGGGGGGGCAGACGTTTCGGCGAGAGGATGGGGGGGGAGGGGGGTTAGTCATAATAATATAATAATATGCGACGACGGACGATGGCCTTCAGCGTCCGACGAACGAGGATACGATACATCCGACAAACACAAACAAACAAACAAACAAACAAACAAACAAACAAACAAGCAACGAAGACGGCGCACGAAAAAAGTCGATGATGGGATGGGATGGGAGATGGGGAAAACAAACTCACGATGCTCTCCGTCCTCGTGAAGCGGTTGACAGTCTTGTCCTCCCCGGACATGACCGATTCCGGAACGATCGGCGGAACGATCGCATTCGTCGTCATCGCCTTCCTCCCGTGGTGGCGGTGATGGTGGTGGGAGGACGGGGCGAAGGCGACGACGGAATGCCGACCTCGTCCGGCGGCGACTCGTCGGAGGAAGAGGGCGGAGATCATTGCGGTGTGTTTTGTGTGCTCGGACGCGACGCGAGAGTCACTTCGTGAGTACTTATTTATCGGGAGTCCACGATCGCCGATATTAATATTTTCGTGCTTCCCGCGCGCCGCAACTCTTCCACTGGCGCTGAGCGTATGGTATGGTACCTACTACTACTTACGAACAACGACGCCCATTCGTCCCCCCGGAGAGGAAGAGAAGAGACAAACGAACGACGAAACGGAACCCCCCTCCCACTCCCCGATGAGGATCGTCCACACTCGTCATCTCTTACCGGCGACGTCAGTCGTCGTCGTCGTCGTCGTCGTCGTTGTTGTCCTGTTCTCGCCCACGTCGTCCTTCCTCCCGGCCAAGTCGACGATGATGCACGATCGTCGTCGTGGTCGTTCCTCGTCGTCGTCCTTCTTCCCCCCCCTCCTCGGACGCGAGCGCGACGACGACGACGACGACGACGACGATCGTCCCCCCCCCCGTCGTATCGTCGTCGACGGCGGTCGGCCATCGCCATCGCCATCGCCGTCGCCGCCCTCCTCCTCCTCCTCCGCCGCCGCGTACGACATCACGCGCAACCTCTTCCCGGAGGAACGGGACGGTGGGGGCGGGACAGGACGTCGTCGCGGGCGCAGATCCGACCGGACGTCGTCGTTCCCGTCCGCCTTCCCCGACGAGGAGAAGTCCGAGATGAACGGCCGTCGTCCTCCTCCTCCTCGTTCCTCCTCCTCCTCCTCCGGGACGACGATGGGGAGTTGGACGGGGGGGGATCGGACGAACGACGACGACGACGTCGCGGCCGTCGGGGGGGGGGGGAGAGGAGGAGGAGGCAGCCGGGCGTCGTCGCTGTACCGACGGATGACGCGAGATCGACGTAGGACCGGCAGGGGGGGGGAGGAGGGGGAGGACGACGACGACGACGGACGACGAACGACGACGTCGTCGTCGTCCGGGCGGGACGGGGAGATCGCGTCGTCGTCGTCGGCGGCGGCGGCCGCCGCGCTGGACGTCACGAAGGCGTTCCCGAGGGATCGTCCGTCCAGCCTGGTCAACGCCGTGGGACGAACGACGACGACGACGACGTCGAAGGCGGGGGCGGGGGCGGGGGCGGCGAGGCTCGACATAACCAAGGAGTTCCCGAGGGATCGTCCGTCTACACTGGTCAATTCCGTCGGGGGGCGAACGACGTCGACGTCGTCGTCGGCGGCGGCGGCGTCGTCGGCGGTCGAACGTGGTCCCGACGGGGCTACTGCGGCGGTGGACGACGTACCCGGCGACGGCGACTCGTTCGACATCACCCGACAGCACTTCGGGACAGATCGGGAATCGTTCATGCTGCGGGTGAATTCCGGCTCGACTCGCCGTCTCGGCGCGACGTCGGGGCAGGTGGCGTCGAGCTTGCAAGACGTCGGGGGTAAAGGACGAGGGGGGGGAGGGGGGGAGGGGCACAGGGACGTGGCGCACAACTTCTCACCCAACAGGGCTAGACTTCTGGGTCATCCGATCCCGAGGAAGATCGCGGGAAAATACGGGGAGGAGAACGACGGGGGGGACGGCGGGAGGGGATACCTCGACGTGCATCGATTCTCGTCGAACCTTTCCACGGAGCCGTCGACGACGTCAGCGACGAGGAAGGCGACCAACGCCGTCTGGAGGATGAACGGAGGCGGACCCGTCCACGCGTCGTCGTCGTCGTCGTCGTCGAATGTCGTAGTCAACAACGGCGCGTCGACGGCCTCGCCGGCCGCGCGGGACGACGAATTGTACCTAGACACGCCGCGCGCGTTCG
Organism: Stephanodiscus triporus; assembly: GCA_036939755.1. Taxonomy (NCBI): domain Eukaryota; phylum Bacillariophyta; class Thalassiosirophyceae; order Thalassiosirales; family Thalassiosiraceae; genus Stephanodiscus; species Stephanodiscus triporus. The sequence goes on along the minus strand of JALLAZ010000667.1, from coordinate 4,340 downwards.
TCAGGAATCTGAACATGGTCACTGCCACGATACGCAGCCCGACCGAGGCCGACAAGTACCTCGACAGCAATTCCTTCTCGTGGAATTTGGATTCCACGAAGAAGACGACGAACAACTGGTCGACCTCGTCGCCGTCGTCGTCGCAGCAGCAGCAACGATATCTGGACAAGCCCCGCCCGTTCAAGTCGAACATCGACATGGTATCGTCTAATTTCAGCGGCGCCAAATTCAAGCGCAGCAGCGACATCCCCCCCGAGTTGAAGAACGTGAGGGATTATTATGACATCGCGTTGGATGGCACGTCCAGGGTCGCAGGCAGAGGCGGCGGCAGCAGCGGTGGAATGGAGGATGCGTTCGACATCACGAGGGCGCCGCTTTCGACGTTGGATCGTACGTCCTCGGTCGTCAGGGATGCGAATATTGCGACATCGAGGGTCAGACCGAACGGCAAGCAGTCCGATGTCGATGATTCGGGTCCAATAAATAATGATGGTCTATTGACGAAGGAGGAGGATGAGGCGGATGACGTGGAAGTAGGAGAAAATGAAGAGCGGCAACCAGCATACGAGGAGGTGATGTACTGGCTCCTGACTCACCTACCCAACTTACAGGAGGACGATGCCATATCGTATTTCCACCATCTGATCGAGGATGGTTTTGATAACAATGACATTTTGAGGGAGATAATTGACGAGGATCTGTACTTCATGAAGAAGGGTCATCGGAGGGCGTTGATGCGAAGTTTAAGCAGTGTCAATATGTCGACGGAGGAAGATACAAGCGATGACGCAGTTGTGGGTCAGACGAGGTCGGAATCAAAAGAGGGGCCTTGGAATGCCGAACAGGATCATCTTGACAAGGAAAGGCTCGCTGTTGGATTGGAGGAAACGGATGCGACTTTTCGGAGGGCTACAGAATGCGCGGAAGAAGAAGAAGCATCAGAGGAAGAAGGATTTGAAGATATCACGCGTAGCAGCTTTGTTGATAAGCCATCTCTATCGCCGGCCGTCCATTCTAGTTCAGCTGGTTTTAGAAATGGAAAGCAGGTGGTACCACCGTATGTCGACAAGGGACCCAACGAAGAAGTCTATGATATTACTCGGGACGCGTTTTCTGAGCGGCCATCACTATCGTCAGCTCCATGCTTTGACGATTCGTCAACAAGAGAGAGGACGATGAGCAAGAAGGGATATAATTCAAGTGGGTCATCACCTGATGGTACGACACGGTCCGGCAACGCCCCATCGTCATTGCCATTACCATCCTATGTCACTTCCATGGATGCAGCCCCCAGGGCAGAGCTGTATCAATTTTACATTAAAAAAGGATTATCAATTGAGCAGGCCCAAACGTTGAAGTCCTATTTCACCACCTGGACAAACAGCGCCAAGTCTCATGCACAGAAGTTTACATGCGTTTTCACGTGTCCTTTGACGGGAGAGCATTTTGCATGTGGTGACTGTAGGAGTGCTGATGATGGCTTGGATGCAGTGCTTGAGGTCCCAGGTTGCTGCACCTACTGGTACAGTAAGTTTCGTTTATATCTTAGGTTTTTGACCTTTATCCCCCCCCCCCCCCCCTCTCCCTCAGTTTATTTGTTGCAATGCTTTCCCCCTCCAACCATTAAGAAACCAAGAAACAGGCGATGAATGCCGCGGCGGCAAGGGCACTCGACTGTTTCTCTCTACGTGATCCCGACAGAACAACGACTGCAGTGCAACATTGCAAGGATGGGCCATACTTGCCGATTGATGCTCCTACCCTTCCGACGTTGCCAGATGAAATCACGTTACCGATGAAACTCGTAACGCCAACTCATGAGTAATCTGCCTGCGTATTCCATCATTTTTCAGTCAAAACAAATTACACATACCCTACTCATTCAGCGAAAACAACGCCACAAATAGTGAATTGTTATTATTAAAAAAATATGAATATGAATGTATGCATATTTGTATTGACCACTTTCACATTGCATAGGCTGTTCGTTAAAACTGCAACAATTTGCTTTGGCATTTTGTGTCAAGTATTGAATCTGCAAGTCGCTCCCAAGCAGAATTGATGGATGAATCATGCCAAACTATGGGTTCGTCAATAATCCTTGCTTGCGTCTTGCGAAAAAGATGGAAGGCCCAAATATCCCTCCTTGGTCTATTGTGCATGTGAGCTTGTTGAGGTTGGTCTTTAGATTCTCCAAACCAACTGCATTCCTCTCAATCCAATCTCATCCAGCTTATTGTAGATGTGGATGCGATTTGTTATGTCGACTAAAATATGTCTCTCAGCATTTCTATCTCTGTCTAGTGATGTTTCTATTTGTCTGTCAAATTCACTCTCGCTAAAAGTGAGTAAGAATTGTTTTGGATCGATGTATTCACTGCCATTGTCATCTAAGTCATCGTTGCCTTCTTCTTCATTGTTGTCGTCATTGTCGTTATCCTCATTGTTGTTATCGTCATTGTCATTATCGTCATTGTCATTATCGTCACCATTGTTGCTGTCATCAGCAAAGTCTTTGTCAACATCACTTTCAACGGATTCTTTGACTTCGACAACCATGTCATCTTCATCAGACGAATCATTGAAGTCCTCCTCCCATGATGGAGATGAGGTGGTGGACATTTTATTGGGAGGTGGTAAGTAGGACTGAAGTGTCTTGGTTTGCAAGAATAAAAAGAGTGTTTTTTAATTTCACAAAAAGAAAGAAATCATGATTGATGTTGTATGTGCTGGGTCATAAAAAGAGAAGGTCTCTACCTAGTTAATTGGGAGGAGAGCAAAGGGTAAGTGTCTTTAGGACCTGTTCAAGTTCGTTGGAGGCAAGGTCGAGGATGGCGAGTGTTTTTTGCTTGCTGTCAAAAGAGAGGTCCACGAAGAAACCGGTGTGGGTGTTGAGGTTGGCAAGCTTCTCCATCCAGAAGTTAACTCTTATGGCCACCAAGACATTTGCCTGTGGCCATACATGCGTAAGCTTTTGAAGAATAGTCCCGGACCCAAAGCAGTTCCTACAATTCATTCCGAGCTTGTGTGGATCATGGCAGAGGAAATGAGTACTTACAAGTTCGCTTCTGCAAATGAATCAATTGTACGACATCTCCAATAGTCATCAACAACATTGCTGTTGATGTCGATGTACGACCCAATGACGATCGTCTGGTATGTTGATCTATCAAGAGTAGATCCTGATTGTCTGGGGTGGAAGGTTTTCGACGGCGTCAATGAGGTCCACCACTATGTTCCATTGCTGATCTTGATGACTGCATTATTGAGTTGACACATTGCCATCAAAGCATGCTCGGGAGGGCAAGATATAACAGAAACAGGAGGGTCACCTCCTCTTCCTCTCCTCGATCCATTCTTACCACTGCAGATATCAACACTGCTGTTGTAGCCTTGAACAGTGGGAGGCATCAATACCCTTCTTGTCCTCATCTGGCAATGGGCAATGGTTGTGTGGTTGTGGTGATCATGATAGTTGTGAGGGCCGCCATGGTGGTTGCGAGTTGCAATTGCAATTCTTGCAGCTGCGATAATTATGGCTGTTGTGATTTCCTTAGGGGGGCTGCATTGATGGGGGGTGAGCATTGATTCCCTCCTCCCCTCACAATGGTTGTCGTGACATTGGGGATCCCTATGGATGGTGTGGATGATTACTTCCGAAGGAGGGGGGTGGTGGGGGCGGGGGCTAGGGGGGCATAGGCTCACTCTAAGTGATAGTGGAAGATTCTAGTATCCCAGATCCACATGCAGGAGCCGTCCCTCAAAAGAAGAAGACATAGGGACCAATTATTGGTCTGGGACCAAAAAAGAGGATTCCCCATTCACATGATACACTCAATAATCAATAAGGCAAGCAAACAGCTTTCCTCTTCCGCCTCCTCCAGACAAAGAGGAAAAGAGAAGCCCAATCCAGGCAACACAATAATATCGTACTACTAATTTAGGGTACATATTAGGTGCAAAGCTCTAAAACTCTCTTTTTTAGCTGATCGGGACACAGTCACACACGCTCAGAGCATTTTCTCATCCATTTTCTTTTTCTCATTTCGACCAGCCCCAACACAGATGCAGTTTTCATATATCTATCTAATCTCTCTCTACGTATTTGTCCATCCTAATTTTTTGTATGCAGCATTTCTTGATCCACATGTTAGAAAGGGGTAAAGTATGATGATGGTGCCTGTTCAATTGGAGGAATTGTGTGAGATGATACTTGCCCGTATGATTGGAAAAAGAAACTCACAACAACAACAATGACGAAAATGAAGCAAACAGCAATGACAAACCTCCAGACAAAGAGGAAAAGAGAAGCCCAATCCAGGCAACACAATAATATCGTA